>CM076584.1:1594933533-1595081238 GCA_034641835.2 Pinus albicaulis | reverse complement strand
TTTTTAAACTGTAACGGATATTTTATTAATGTAGAAAAATGGCTATAGCCAGATCAAGCTTACAATTCACTGTTTCTGTCATTACAATTCTCAGATTTTACGTGGATAGATGCCCATTTAGGGAATAGGTGCCATTTTCGGTGCCCCTTCATTTATGCTGATCATGCTTGTTTCTAGTGTGCATCCTGTATTTGCCAGTGTGTCTGCTTCTTTGTTTAAATCTCTGAGTATATGGAAGATTTGAACTGTGGAGAATTCTTGTAGGATTCTACTCACTCTTTTGAGCTGCTTGTTTAGTACTGGATCCTTGGGCGCTTTTTTGTTTATCAAGGATTTTATCAACAATTCAGAATCACCAAAAATTAAGATGTCTCTTACGTTTCCTTTGCTGGCCAGTTGACAAGCTTTTAGAAGACTGAGAACTTCGGCCTGATTGTTGGTTTTAAACCCAAGGCCCCAGCTGAAGTCCTCCTTTCTCCCATTCGGTAGGTAAACGACCCCGCCTGCCCCAGACCTGCCTGGGTTGCCTTTTGAGGCTCCGTCAAAGAAGATAATGCATTTACCTTGTGCTTTCCACCAACTCTGAAAACTTTCCAAGGTGTCTCTAATCTGCCAATTCTCCTTTTGAATTGGGCGAGTAATTGCTGCAGTTCTCAACATGGGGGAGAAGCCATCCAGCCATTCCCTTTCCTCCTTTCGTATGAAGCTATCATCTTTGACAATGGAATGTCGTAAAGTTTCTAGAAGTAGATTCTTGGCCTGATCAGCAGCATTCTCTGCTGTTGTTTCTTTTTGATTGAAGACTATATCATTCCTGGCGAGCCACAGCTTCCAGCAAAGATATTTAGGGGCTGCAATCCACACCTTAAGCCAGAGAGATTTTTCAGTGATTTTGAGGGGGTATCGAGTTCTCCAAGATGAATACATGTCAGTGATCGAACAATGAGAAGGAGGGATCACATTCAGACCTGTCAGGAAACTAGTCCAAGCCTTCTGAGCATACTCACAATCGATGAACATGTGCACTGAGGTTTCCAAGGCTTTTTTGCAGAGCACGCAGCGGTGAGGACCTGCTATGTTTCTTTTGCATAGGTTGTCACCAGTCAGAATTTTATTATGAAATAAGGTCCAGAAAAAGAAGTTAATCTTAGGGATGCTGAAGGGATCCCAGATCAGCTTCCACACTGATTCCGGATGCTGAGAGGCCTTTTTGCCTTGTAGCTGAAAGTAGCCTTGCTTGACTGTGTACACACCTGTTTTCCCCCATCCCCAAGAGTCAGCCTCATCCTTGTGCACAGGTGTAAAATCTGAAATGGCTTCTGTGAGGATATTCAGCTGATTTTTTAGGTGTTCTGGAATGATGGGCAGTCTCCATCTCTGCTAGTAGCCATTGAAGTCCCACTCAACGATGTCCTCGACTTTTCTTATTCCTCTTGGTCTTAACCAGTCTCTTAAGTTGACAATTTCATTATTGGCTGATAGTGGAGGGTGCCCCATTATTCGATCTTTCCACAGCAGAGTGCTTTTACCGTTTCCTGGAATTTTATACAACTGTGATCTGAAGAATTCGAGCCCTTTACAACAAAGCCTCCAAGCCTGCGTTCCTTTCATTGCTTTCGTTGGACTGAAGTTGAGGAGCGAATGGTTGTTAAGATACTTCTGATTAAAAATTTGACTGACAGGGTGCAGCGGCTCTGTGATAAGCTGCCACAGCAGTTTGCATCCCATTGCTAGATTAGCATGCTGTGGGTCGCGTATTTGAAGTCCGCCCTCTGCATAGGGACGCTTCGTTGTTTCCCAGTTAATAAGATGGAAACGGTTGCTGTTACCCTTTCCGCCTTTCCAAAGGAAATTTCGTATTATGCTTGAAATCTGGTCAGCAATTTGCTTTGGAGCCAACAACAGCGAGGATTGGAAGGTTGGGATTGCAGATAGAACAGCGCGAATTAAGGTGAGCTTACCACCTGTAGAGAGCCATACTCCACCCCACGCGTCGATCTTGTTTTTAAACTTTGATATCGTCTCCTCCCACAGGTGATTCCGATTTGAACCCAGCGTCAAAGGAAGGCCTAAATACTTTACTCTATCCCACTCAGCATATCCTTTGAATCCAAGCACGCTGGCAATCCTCTCAATCGACTGCTGGTCTATATTCCATCCATAGACAGCGCTTTTCCTTTCACTAATTAACGCTCCTGTGCAGTTGCAGAACTTTTTGAGAATGTTTTTGAAAGCGTTGGCCATTCTCATGGAGGCTCCTCCGAGGAGGAGGGAATCATCAGCGAAAAGCGCGTGGTTCACCGGAGCAACGCCTTGCGCAATTCTGATCCCTGGTATGGATCCAATTTGCTTCTCCTGAGACAGTTTTCTGCTTAGTGAATCGGCTATCAGAATGTAGAGGTAGGGGGAAAGAGGGCAGCCCTGCCTCAGACCCCTAGTGGTTAAAAAGAACTCAGTTGGTCTGCCATTCACCATTGGGGCTATCCATATGTTTTCAGTACAAGCTTTGATAAGGTTTATAAATTCATGTTTGAATCCGAAGGCTGCAAGGACCCTGTACAAAAAGGAACGATTCACTCTGTCGAAGGCGTTACACATATCCAACTTAATAATCATACCTTGTTCTTTCCTGCTTTGACTGGAATGCAGGGCTTCTTGTATTTGTATGACATTGTCCAAAAGCTGTCTGCCCTGGACAAAACCTCCTTGGGCCGGAGAGATGAGCTTTTGAAGAAGAGGCTTAATTCTGTTAGCCAACAGTTTGGCCACAATTTTATATGATGAGTTGCAGAGTGAAATCGGCCTATATCTGTCAAAGGAGCTAGGATTTGAATCCTTGGGGATTAAAGCGAGGAAGGTAGAGTTTATTCCTCCACCCACTTTTGCCTTCCTCAAGAATCCTCTTATCATTCTGAAGAGATCTTCTTTGATAATCTCCCAACATATTCTATAAAAATGCACTGAAAAGCCATCGGGCCCTGGTGATTTGTCTGGTTCCATGGACCAGACTATTTGGGTTATCTCTTCTTCAGTGACAGGCCTCATCAGAGAATCATTGTCTTCCATATTGACCAAATTTGGTATGGTTGAGAGAAATTCTGTTGCATCCTCCTCATTCCCATTTCTGTCTGCACTTAGAAGATTCTGAAAATGAATAACAGCTGCATCTTTGATTTGAGTAAATCCTTTGTACACCTGTCCATTAGAGTTGGTGATTTCTGCTATATGGTTGCGGGAAAGGCGAGCCCTACACTGTCTATGGAAGTATGTGGTGTTTCTGTCTCCAGATTTAAGCCACAGACTTCTAGACTTTAAGCGCCAGTGTTCTTCTTCGTTTCTAAAAGAACAGTATGTATTCCTTTGAGCAGATTTTTCGTTTGCTAGGTCTATGGGGGAGGGATCCTTCTCCTCCATTTCAAATTGTAATCCTTCCAACAGCAGAACTGCCTCCTTTCTCTGGCTAGTGGGGGTGTGCCTGGGGTGCTTTATCCAATCCTTGAGAGCTTTTTTTGTGTTTTTCATTTTTTGTTCCCAAACATAGCTTGGGGAACCGATAACATCTTCCCTCCAAGCTGTTTGCACTGTTTCAAAAAAGCCTTCCATTCCAGCCCAGAGAGGATTAAAGCGAAACGGAAGGGGACCTAGGTCTTCTTCTTCTTTTAGGCATAAAAGTATTGGCTTGTGATCTGATGTTAGCTTTGTGAGTATCTTGGAAAAGACTATTCTGTTTTCCATCATTAAGGAACTGCTGATTAGGTATCTATCAAGCCTAGCAGAGATATGATTTACTCCTGTTCTATTGTTAGTCCAGGTATATTTGCCTTTCATGGGTTTGGGGTCAACTAACTCCCACTGCAGAATCAGATTTCCCACTGTATTAAGAAAAGGATCCCTAGTGTAATTCCCTCCTCTTTTTTCTGTGGAGTCCAGAATAATATTCAAGTCCCCACCTATGATCATATTCTTAGGGTTGATCTGCTCTATAAATTCCAATAGTGACCTCCAGCACTCTCTCTTTTCTTCATAATGCACAGGAACATACAAAATAAACAGGGCGAGAGAGAGGTTACTTGTGTTATGTCGCAGCTCTGTGAAGATCCAATGCTGGGTCTCAGTAGATCGAACTAATGTGAAGGAGTTTTTTGACCAAAGAGTGCCAATACCTCCAGCCGAACCCCTTGCACTGACTGCCTTTCCTGAATCGTACTTCCATTTCATGATGCTAGTATTTAGAAGAGTTTCTCCTTCTATTTTGGTCTCTTGAAGCATTAGGATATCCGCTGTTTCCATCTTCAATAAATCCTTGATTGCCTCTGCCTTATTGGGATTACCCAGACCCCTGCAGTTCCAAGAGACCAACTGCATCATTTACCACTTGATTGAGTGGGGCCTCCTCCCTTGGGCGCCCTTGGTCTAGTATTTCTCCCAATGGACATTTCAATAGTAGTTTGGCTGCCTAGGGTTTTCTGCCGTTCTGATTCTTCTTCTCTTGTTTCCTTGTTTGTTCTTCTTCCCACTTTTTTTGTTGGCCTTTCGAGGGTTTCCTCATCAGAAGAGCACGTGTTTTCTTGAGTCTTCTTCTTTTGTTTTATGATATCGGCGTAAGAAGGAGAAGAAGTATTACTAGAGTTTGGGATTAGGATGTTACCTGTCTCTTGCATGTCTGCATTATTCGTTTGTTGAGGTTCTTCCTGCTCGACCTCTGGAGTATCTGTCTGCGGGACAAGGGATTCGAAGGGGTTTTTGTCTCCAGCAATGTTGTTGTTTTCCCTGCTTCCACTGGGTTGGTTGCTTGCTCCTTCTTGCCCTGCTTTGTTCCCTGTCTCTTTTACTCTGTTTTTGTTGTTTTGCCTGCTGCTTGCAGTCCTCTTTGCTTGCTTCCACTGCTCGCCTTTTTCTTTCTCTGTTATTTCTTCGTTTTTTTTTTTTACAATATCTTGCAAAGTGCCCATATTCGTGGCAATGACGGCATTTAAAAGGCAGCTGTTCGTAATCTAATTCTTGAATGTGCGACCAGTCAGCCACCGAAAGATTGATGGCTTCAGGGAGCCCAACCTCCAGGTCAACTTCCACACAGATACGTGCGCAAGAGTATTGATCCTTTCTCGGGGCCTGGTCAATATACCTGCCGAGGGCGTTCCCTATGGATTGCAAAGCACTCTGACTCCAACAATGCAGGGGGAGGTGCGGGAGGCGCACCCAAACAGGAACGGTTGTGGGCACATCTTGAGCAGGGTCGAAATCGGGGGACCATTTGTTCAGGTATAGCCCTTGGAGGCCCATGAAGTAAGGTCCGCTTCTGAATATCAGACTTCGGTCTTCCACATTGTCGAACACAAAGACGAAAAACCCTTTTCCTACGAAGTGACTTTTTATACCTTCCTTCACCAGTGGGATCCAGTTTCTCCTGACCCAATCATCAACGGCCTTCGGGGATGGCCATAGCCCTGTAAACTGGCCGATTAGGCCCCTTTCAGCAAGGTTTAACGCAGATCTACATGTTTCAATTGTCGGTAGAGACACCTTAGGAATGGTGTCCAGCCTCTTTACGAACTTTTGTTGCGAGGCCGAGGGTGGCCTCTTGTTGCCTGCAGCGACTAGGGAGCGAAAAGCTTCAATATCTGAAGGCAGAGAGTCACCTTCGGTCGACATGTTCAAGGGTGAAGGTGCAGGGGTCAGAACAGGGTCCCCATGCACCGAGACAACAGCTCCCGGAGCTAGCAATCCAGATAAGATGGGACAGACACGATATTCTGGATCAAGTCAGCTAAGAAAGACCCGTTCACCAAGGGCCTCCCAGGCACCCCCAGGTCAGACGGAACAGGGCCGAGCCCAGCCAAAGCCAGAGCGAACGCCCAGAACAAAAGCGAAGGAAAAAAACAAGAGCAGAACAGAGCCCCACCTGTCCAGAACTCAGTTCTCACCAGCGGCCACCCCTGCAGCGAAGATCTCCACACCCAGCTCGGGCAGGGCAGCGCCGAGCCCAGCAGGAGACTGCGAGCACGAAAAAATTCAAATACAGAGGAGCGAGCGCGAAAATCAAAGATCAAAAATCTGAAACAGGTTTTTGACAAATGAAGAAAATTTGGTTTGTCCTTGAACCCAAAGAAGTCATACTTTTTTGTTCAAGAAGGAAAGTTATTAGGACATATTGTGACAGAAAGAGGTATCTGTATTGATCCAAAGAGAGTTGAGGCTATTCAGAAGATTGGTTTTCCGAGGAATAAAAAAGAATTGCAGTCATTTTTAGGGAAAATTAATTTTTTGAGGCGCTTTGTTCCAAATTTTGCAGAGCTGATAAAAAATATAAATGTATTGCTGAAGAAAGATGCAGAATTTAAGTGGCGAGATGAAGCAAAATATTATTTTTCAGCAATCAAGTTTGTCTTGGCTGAAGCTCCAGTTTTAATTAGTCCTGATTTTGAAAAATATTTTCTGATTTTTTCATATGCTTAAGAAGAAATAATTGCAGCTATCTTGTTACAAAAGAACAAAGAAGGTTTAGAATAGCCTATTTCATTTTTCAGTAGTGCTTTAAGAGATGCTGAATTAAAGTACAACTTGATTGAAAAATAAGCATATGCACTAGTTAAGGCTTTAAAGTCTTTTCGAGTTTATGTGTTACATTCAAAAATTGTTGCTTTTGTGCCAAATATCACTGTCAAAGATGTATTTCTGCAGCCAGATACAGATGGCAGGAGGGGAAGATGGTTGACCAAAATTCTGGAATTTGATATTGAGATTAGACCTACTAAATTGATAAAAGGACAAGGCTGGCCTCGCTTGATGGATGAATCTAACTGCAAGGCTCTAAATCTGAATATGGCGGTAGCTGAGGGAAAAAATGGAGAAAGTATATCTGATTATCCTAAAATATTTCATTCAAATTGGTATAAGGATATAGTATAATTTTTGTTAAATTTCAATTGTCCTCCTAAAATGGAGAAGTAAAAAAGGAGAGCTTTTAAATTGGAGGTTGTTAAGTATTGCGTTTTGAATGACCATATTTATTGGAAAGACCCTGTGGGAGTCTTATTAAGATATGTAAATGAAGCTGAGTCTCAGGAGATTATGACAGAGATACATGCAAGAGTGTGTAGAGGACATTTGTATTGGAAAGCCACTACAAACAAAATATTAAGAGCTGGCTATTATTGGCCAACTCTTTTCTATGAATTTTTTAACAAAGTCTGGACTTGTGTCAAATGTCAAAAGTTTGTTGGTAAATAGAAGCTGTTTCCATTACCTCTTATTCCTATTTCAGCAGATGTTCCTTTCTAACAGTGGGGTTTATACTTCATCGGTGAAATTCACCCACCTTCACCAGGACATCATAGATGGATTTTTACAGCTTCAAATGATTTTACCAAGTGGATTGAAGCTGTTCTAACTAGGAATGCCACTAATACGGCAATAATCAAATTTCTGTGGGAAAAAATTATGTCTAGATTTGGTTGTCCACATAAATTAGTGACTGATAATGCAATGGATTTTAAGTATACTAAGATGAATAACTTTTGTCAGCAATATGGTATTGAATTGAGTCATTCCACACCTTAATACCCTCAAGGTAATGGGTTAGCTGAGTCATCCAATAAATTATTAGTGAGAATCATTAAAAAGATGTTGCCTGAAAATAAGAGAAATTGGGATACTCATCTAGTGCATGCTCTTTGGGCAGACAGGGCAAGTGGCGAAAGATCAATTGGGATGTCTCCTTTTCAACTTGTCATGGTACGGATGTTGTAATGCCTTTGCAATTAGCTCTTCCTGTTACGAAGTTTCTACAAGATGAAATTGATGATGAAAATGTAATTCAAAGGAGAATGTTGCAGCTGATAGAAACTCATCACATCAGAGAATCACTGATGGAAAAAGTACATAAATATCAGACTAAAGTCAAATCTGCTATTAAAAAAAGAGGAAATGAACAATTATTTCAGGAGAATGACTTGGTGTTGGGCTGCGATGTCAGGAGGGAATACCATGGAAAGCATGGTAAGTTTGAAAATTTGTGGTTTGGACCATTTAGAATTGCTCAAGTTTTGGAAACCAATAAATTTCTTCTCAAGCATCTAGATGATGATAAGCTGACTGGAGGTCCAGTTAATGGTCATTTTCTTAAAAATTTCCTTGTTTGATAAGTTAGTTAGTCATTACATTGTAAATAGGGTGATGTGTCAATAAAAATCCATGCCCAATGGTACTTGTGTCTGTAAATATGATCAATCTTGAGTCTAGTCAGTCAAAGGTCAGTCCAAGTCATAATTTCCAGAAGTCTTCTGATTTTTTTAAAGTTTTAAGGCACTGAGTCTACATTCCTTGAAACCTCACAGGGAGGAATTCATCCCCAATAGGATCCTTTTTTAGCACCATAAATGTTAATAGTATGACCGCCATTGTATTACTGTTTTCAATTTTTTCTTATTTCCTAGCCTATGTCAAAGTTCGAGTCATTTTCAATAAAAGCCAAAAAAGAGTCTCAAACCCAAAAGAATTTTAAGTTTTATAGGTGGTATTAGTGTCTGAGGTTCATAAAAGAAGTTAAAACCATTGTTTTTAACTTGGGTTAGTGTCGAAGGCTATTGGTCATTTTTGTAAATAAAATTATAGCTACTCTGTTCGGGATAGTAGCTACCTCTGTTTACATTTCATTGGTAATACAGTGATATAAAACATGTTAAATATTTCCCCAAATTGAAGGATACATTACTGACACAGTAAAAAAGGGTGGCTATTTGTTCAGGAACATGTTTTCATTGGTAACATAGTGAAAAGTGCAGCTATTTCTCTGAGACTGCATAAGGAGCTGCAAGGAATATTTTCAGGGAAAATATCATTCCTCTTTGAAGATGATTGAAGATCTCCTATGTTATAACATGATTATTCTTTTTAAAGATTAATTTTTTTTTACTTAGGAGAATTATTATGGGTGAATGGTTATAGTATTAATGTAGCTAACCTATAGCTACCCTACTAAGCCGAAGCGAAGATCATGGGACAAGGTATCAATTAAAAAAAGATGCAGTGGAGGCTTATGAGTTATGGGGTGACTTGGGTCCTGTATTTTAATGATTTCAAATCATGCCATCACACCATACCGTGATTAAAGGCGTAACTTCAGAGGGTTAAGTTCAATATTCTCAAGTCCGAGGTTCTATATAAAAGTTACAGCTAATAGAAGTCATGTCTTCCAACAACTAGTTTATCATTCGAAGACAAGAAATTAGGGCTCCGTGTAGGGTTTTGCCTCCAGATTGAACAACTGTGTGTTTAGAGGGAGCTTAGATGTTGAGAAGAATGGGAAAATGTGGTAATGTTAATAGGTCTGAGCCAACAAACACCAGGTTTGTTGATGCTAGAGCAAAGCTTCAATTTAAGTCAGCAGGCTGGTATAAGTTTTTGCAAAAAAATTTCGGATAAAATGTAGCTTTAGCACAGGCCTTTGTCGAGATCTTTGATGGGGAGAAAGTCAAGCTTTGGAGCAATACTTTCAAAATATTTGAAGCCATCATAGCTCGAGCTACTCAAACCTCAACCACTGGAGAACGCTGGTTCAAGAATAAAATGCTGCCAACAGAAGTAAGTCTCTTCCTCAAACCTGAACATGTGAATGTCAAATGGAATCCAACTGTGCATATTTCCGGTTTATAGGGCTGAATGGCAACATGTGATCACCACTATGCAACAATACATTACATGTGATGGTAGATTCTCCTCCGTCCACCATTACCAAATGAGATTTCTTTCTCATATTTCAGGTGACAAACCTATGAATTTTTCCTACTTCCTGTACAAATCCTTGCTCAAAATGTCCTTAAAGTTGCATAAAATTCCTATCTAGTCCCTAAAAAAACTATATCATAGGGGTTTAATTAAAATGTTGATTTTCTACCACCTTAAAAAGAAAAGGACTACCTCGGATAAATTCCCAGTAGAGGAGGGGTTTGGTAGTATCAAATCTAGGAGGAGGGTAGGGAGGCCCAAGAAGAAAAATTCTCATGAACAAACTAGTGCAACTCCTATGCCAAATAGGTCACAGTCAGCTCGGTCTACCCCATCAACCAGTAGGTAAACTACAAGTTCAACTAGGAGGGCTAGAACTGAAACTGTCATTCCTATACCCATGGTGCAGCCTGGAGAGAAATTTTATGAGAAGAAATCTCTAAAAGAATCTCAGACTTTAGCAACATTCATTAGAGAACATTCCATGAGATTCAAGCAAGGGAAAACTATTAAGTCTACTTGTGATGAAGACAGAGCTTCCTCCTCAAGATATAGAGGCATAAGAAGGTTGATCCTAGGAGAAAAAAATTCAGGGGAAGCCAGCCCTGAAATACCAGTCCAAGTGCCAGTTCAAGTTTCTATTCTAGTTCAACACTGAATTCCAGTAGTTGCAGAAGAGCAAGAAGAAAACATGGAACCAACACTAGCTCAATTGTTTTCTTCCCTCAAGACACCCAAGACACCTACTAAGAGAAAGGATAAGAATGTCATTCACTCTTATTCATCCTTTGAAGAAGATAGCACTGATGAAGATTTTTCAGAGACAGAATATGAAGAAGGTCAGTCTAGTGGAATGGTGCAGAAGAGAAAAAGGGTTTCCTATATTCCAAATTCATACCTTAAGAGGCCTCACACTCGGCCAAAAAAACTTAGACTGAATAGCGAATTGATTTCTAACCTAAGATTGAGAGATGAAGTCATCAATATTGATGAAATCCGAGATGAGGAAACCAAGAAGGCTAGATCTAAAAAAAAAGCATACAGGAGAAAGAACTAGAAGGCTCACTAAAGCAAAGTCTCTCAAGATCTTTGCTTCAATACTTTATTTCATCTAACCCTTTCAGTAGAAGCTCACACATTTTTGGCCTAATAAAAAAATGCAGCTATTTGCAGAATTTACGGTTATAGCTACTTAATTTTGAAAAGGGCAGCTATTATTTCCTGATTTTTTGGATGAAGAGAGTGGAGGTAGTTTTTGTTCAAGTCTCGAGGGGTGCTACTTAGTAGTTACATGCATGCTTTATCCACAGAAGAAGCTACTGCCAAGTGTCATTGATCAAGCTCCCTCCTAAATTTTAGAATTTTGTTTTGCACTTTTTGAGGAAAACAACCACATGTCATCTTCAACTATTGTTTGCACTTTTTGTGGAAGTGGTCGTACCAGAACAGAGGAGCAGTCTTCCTGCGGATTGCCACATCATTCCGGCCACTTTGAATTACAAGCCATCATGTTGTTTATTTTATTTATGTTACATCACTTTGTTTTAAAGTTTAAGATAAGCCTCATCTTTTGTATGAGAATGTAATAATTTTTTAAGAACAAATTCACACTTTTTGTGGAGATGTCAATATAATGTCTCTTGTATATGTATGATGAAACTCTATGAAGAAAGGGTTTGTGATTTGTAAATATTTTTCTCATATGATCAGTGTACCTTTTCAGTGAATGATATTGAAGAAGACTTTTGAGGACTTATTACCTACTTGATATGTGTATCGTTAATATTTTCATGTTTTTCCACACCTCATTTTCTTCAGTTACAGTTTGTAATTTCATATGTTGTTTTATGTTTTTATGAGTCTCTTGATGTGTTTATGTATCTTGTCAACTTTTATCAGGTTTACACAGTGAGTTTTCTTGATGATATATATATATATAATGGCAGTTTAAAGTGCATTCCTTATGGCAGTGACCTTTCATGATATTCAATAAGATTGTTGTAAGTCTTGATATAGCTTTCTCATGTTGATATATTACCAAACTGTTTCTTGTGTTGTTTTTCATCAAAGAAATGGATTTATGTTTTGCAAACCCACTGTTCCTTCCACTATTTCACAGTTTCTTCTCTTCATAGGCTACAAACTTGTAGTTTTTAACCCTTTATAGAAATTATCTGCAAACGAATCTTAAAAACAGAAAATAAACAATAGCGAGAGCATAAAACATAAAACAAATATACACAAAGATTTTCCTCTGGATCCCATTAAATCAGGACGACCAGCTTGATTTTTCATTATATGCCTTTTAGTGTTACAACACATATATATACATGGCGAAGCATACATAAACTCCAATCCATTAACCCTGGATTAAAACATAACCATAGTTCCCTTGACCGGATATACAAAATACCAGGGGCCGAAAACCATCATGTCCCAAAACCATGTGCAAACCCATACACAAAACCATGGGTGGGTCCGCCCACCGAAAAATAGGGTACCAAATTTTTTTCTCGGGGCACTGCCACCCCCCCTGTGACCCCCCTGTTGCGCCTGGTGCAACGTACAATGGGGGCTATCGTCCCCCTGTGGTCCCCCCACGCATGACTAGTCGTGGAAAGAATATAACACATACCCAACAGTCTCCCACTTGTTGTTTTCATTCCGCAGGGGGCCACAGGAGAGCTTAGTCATTAGCCCAGCTCTGCAACACCCGTTGTTTCTCTACACCAAGAGAGATTCTAGGTGCTCATAGACTTCATCAATGCATCTGCAAAATTCTTCAAAGTGTCCCCCTTTACCAGCAACACCCTTTTAGTCTCAACCATATCTCTGACAAAGTGATATTGAACATCAATGTGCTTTGTATTTGAATGATAAGCAAGGTTCTTAGCCAAGAAAATTGCACTTTGGCTATCACAGTCTATCCTTATAGCTTGCTGCACGAACCCCATACTTGAACACAATCTCTGCAACAAAACTTCTTTCTTGCTTGAACTACAGTGGCTGCCATGTATTCTGCCTCTGTAGTTGAAAGAGCCACTACAGACTGTATTTTACTCATCCAACTGACTACACCTCCAAATAGGCTAAAAACATACCCACTTGTAGATCTTCTTTGGTCCAGATCTCCACCCCAATCTGCATCTACAAAACCACGAATGTCCAACACTCTTTCCAATCCCGGTCCCTAGCAGCATAAGCCATAATCACTAGTGCCACACAAATATCTGAAAACCCGCTTCACTGCTGTCCAATTATCCCTCCCTGGGTTTGACATAATCCTGCTCAATACTCCCACTGCATGTGCAATGTATGGTCTAGTACAGACCATTGCATACATCAGGCTACCCACTGCACTTGCATATGGAACACGGGACATATCCTCCTCTTCTTCTTGTGTCTTGGCACACTGTTCAGCAAACAGGTTTACACCTACAGGAATCAGAACATTCATCGGTTTACTATCCTGCATATTGAACCTCTGCAATATAGTCTCGACATACTTCCTGTGGTTTAACCAGAGCTTCCTCTTTTCCCGATCTCTCTTAATTTCCATTCCCAAAATATAGTTTGCGGCACCAAGATCCTTTATGTCGAATTTGGAGAACAATTGGGTCTTCAAATATTGGATAATTTCTTCGTCATTTCCAATCAACAACATATCATCCACATATAAGACCAAATAAATAACACGGTCACCAATTAATTTAAAATAAACATAGTGATCCTCCTTGCTTCTGGTGAAGCTAAGTCCCCGTATATAGGTATCAAATTTCTAATACCACATCCTTGGTGACTATTTTAACCCATACAGAGACTTCTTTAACCTGCATACCAGTTCTTTCTTCCCCTTCACCATAAAGCCTTCAATTTTTTTCATGTAGATCTCCTCTTCTAGTTCCCTGTGAATAAATGTTGTCTTCACATCCATTTGTTCTACCTCAAAATCAAATGCAACAACAACATATAAAATTAATCTAATAGAAGTAACTTTGGCAACAGGAGAAAAAATATCACTAAAATCAATTCTCGGCACCTGGGAATAACCTTTTTCTACCAACCGAGCTTTGTATTTCTCCACCTTGCCTTCTACATTCATCTTCTTCTTAAAAACCCATTTTCTCCCGATGGGCTTCCTTCCAGCTGGTAACTCCACCAGATCCCATGCCTCATTTTTATGCAAGGATGCCATTTCATCAACCATGGCCTCCTTCTATAGTTTTCCATCCTCTAAATCTACTGCCTCCCCGACGGTTCTGGGATCATCATCAGTTATAGTTAAAGAAAAATTTGAATAGAAAGCAGATGGACTATACCTTTCTAGTTTTCTTCTTTCCTGAACTGATCTTCTCATAGCTGGAGTTTGTTGCTCTTCCTCTTCTGAGTCTTCTTCTGTTGTAGAGTATCATTCATCCTCCTTTAGCTCAAACTCTATCTTCTTAGGTTCCTTTGGTAGGACTTTATGTTTAACAACATCTTTCACCTCTCGAAACACCACATCTCAGTTGTACACAACCCTCCTTGTTTCTGGGTTCCAAAGCTTGTAATCCTTTAAACCATACTTATACCCAATAAAGGTGCACCTTTCATATTTATTATCCAACTCGGTCCTTTTCTCCTTTAGAACATGTACATATGCATCACATCCAAATACCCTCAGATGTGAAAGAGAGGGTTTCTTACCAGTCCATACCTCATGTAGAGTCTTATCCTCCAATGTTGATGAAGGTGATCTGTTAACCAAGTAACATGCAGTCTCCACTGCCTCTGCCCAAAATTCTTGTCCTAACCCAGTACCACTGAGCATGCTTCTTGCCTTTTCCATTAGCGTTCCGTTCATTCTTTCTACAACTCCGTTTTGCTGAGGTGTGTATTCAGTAGTCTTCCGCCATGCTATACCACACTTCTTACAGAACTATTCAAATTCCTTCTTTTAGAACACCCCACTATTATCTATCCTCAGCACATTTATCTTCTTCTCTATCTAGTTTTCCACCAGAGCCTTAAATTCTTTAAATCTGTCAAAGAATTCAGATTTCTCCCTCAAGAAATATATCCATGTTTTCCTTGAGAAGTCATATATGAATGAAACATAGTACACAGATTTACCCAATGATGGAATCAACATAGGTCCAAACACATCACTGTGCACAAGCTCTAATATCTTTTTCGCCCTCTTAGCACTAGAAGGAAAACTCACACGATTTTGCTTCCCATATACACAATGTTCACAGAAATAGAAATCCAGAGAGCTATTAGACATACCTTCTACCATACCATTTCCATGCAGTATCCAAAGGCCCTTCTCTCCAATATGTCCAAGCCTTTGATGCCATAGCATGGTCTTTTCTCCAGAGACCACTAGGCTTTCCACTCCACTTTCGGGAACCACAGAATTGTTGCGCCCATCAATAACAGTGCTGACCTGAAGCTTGTACAGAGTTCCAATCCGAACTCCCCGCATTATCTATTTCTTGTGCAATGGATTCTTAATTGATATATATGTTTCATGTTCAATCGATTTAACTGATTAAGATAAATAGGCATCTTTATATTGCAATCTCTTTGTTGTTTAGTGTTTATACTTGCAGGAACTAATTTGGCGATCTAAGTTGGATTGGAAGCTACAGCAAGAGCGACAAAAGGAGAATAGGAAGCGCTTGGATCTCAAGTAGGTTCCTCTATCTTTTTGTGTGTTTATTTACTCTTAGAGAAAGTGTCTGCAAAGTCTTTGATCTATTGTTCTAAATGCATAGCACCACATTTATGGAATTTATTTTATCCGTAATTCATAATTCCGCATAACACACATCTTGAGACTCATCTTTGGGAACCAAAAGTTCCTCTTTCGCATGCAAGTCAAACTCCCTCTCAAGTGACAACCGCATGGCTTCCCCCCCATCAAATTTTGTATCCCGTCGCACAACAGTCATTCTATTGTTTAGAAAATACACACGATAAATATGGGGTGTTTCTGTGTACCCCACAAAAATCTCAACTTCAGCAGTCGACTCGAGCTTCTTCCTAGCTTCCTTGGTCACATGCACATAAACATATGAGCCAAAAATATTAAAGTGTGAAACATCCGGTTTCTTACCAGTGAAAGCTTCTTCAGGTGTACTCATGCCAAGTACTCTATGAGGACAATGGTTTTGCACATAAACCGCAGTGTTGCATGCTTCCGCCCACAAATGCATTGGTAGGCCCTGATCATGTAACATCACTCGTACTGCACCCACGATCATTCTGTTCTTCCTCTCCGCGACCCCATTTTGTTGTGGGTTATGAGGCACTATGAGTTCTCTTCGAATTCCTTCTTTTCTACATAAGTTCTTGAATTTGTTAGAGATGTATTCTCCACCATTATCGCTCCTAAGAGCCTTCACTTGCTTCCCTGACTCTTTCTCCACCAATGCCTTAAACTCACAGAACTTTGAGAATTTTTGATCTTTCTTTTGCATGAATAAGATCCAGCATTTACGAGAAAATTCATCAACAAATATTACATAGTACTTATGTTTTCTTTTTGAAGCAACCAAGAATGGTCCACACACGTCTGTGTGAACTCTCTCAAGGATCCCTGAAGCACGGTTCTCCTTCTCATGAAAGGTGGACTTTACATACTTCCCCATGGTGCAACCCTTGCACTGATCCAACTAAGCAAGTGTTCCCATTCGAATTCTAGTAGATACTTTTTGCATGACTTTCAAGGCTCCATGATGAAGATGGCCCAATCACCTGTGCCATAATTCACCCTCATCCCGACTCACCACTTTTTCTGCCTTGCCCATCATGGCAGTGCAACCATCTATCTCTATCTTCTAGAGATTCTTAACTCGAATCCCTATCCTCTTGGCTTGACCTATTATTTTATGTCGCAGGAAAGCTTTTCCATCACTAAAAACAATGTCGTAGCCTTTGGCCTCCAACATTGCGATTGAGACCAAATTTTTCTTCAGACCTAGAATATGCATAACATCTTTTAATTGAAATGGTTTACCTGAATCCCTTTGAAAGGTAATGGTACCAATCCCGGTAGCACTCTACCGTCTATCATCTCCCATGTCTATATGCATCTAGAGATCTTTCTCCTCCAAGTCAATGAAAAGTTCCTTATCTTCCGTCATGTGAAAGGAAGTGCCATTATCCAAATACCACACTGGTCCCAATGCACTTGAGAACATGAATGCAATCAAGGAGAAGTCAAGCTCAAATTGCAAGGTAAGGGCCTCACCAGCTGCAGCTCCAACAACCTTCTTGTTCTTCTTCTTTTGTGGACAATTACTAGCAAGATGCCCATGTTTGTGACAATGAAAACAATTCACTTTGGACATATCCAACTTCTTGCCTTTAGACTCGGATTTAGAATGGAATTTCTTCCCCTTCCCCTTCTTCTCCTTGGCAGCCAAAGCACAATCCTCTTCATCATCATACTTTGATGAAGAGCCATCTCTAGTGTTCTGCCTGAACTACTCCTGCACTAGATCTGACCACATTCGTTCCCAATCCGGAATTTTTTCTCATCCGTTGATAGAGTCTTCATTACTGTGCCGACTCTTAGGAAGTCCCAAGAGAGCCAAGCTCACCAAATCATCATCACTAACAGTTATTCATCCCGATATTGGACAAAATTCGTGAGATACTTTGGAATGGTCTCGCCCTTTTCCATCTTGATCTTTCTAAGTTTATCTTTGAGCACCAATTTCCTATGGTCGTTGCTGCTTTGGAATAGATCCGTCAAAGCCTTCCACATAGCATATGGTGTGGATTTCCCATGGAGGCTTGAGACTATGTTGTCTCATACTCCCTCCAACAGGATCCTCCTTTCCTTTGCTAATTTCTTTTTCCATGCATCAAGATTGGTGACATCTGACGAAGCAGGCTTAGGAACATCATTGTCAATGAATTCCTTCAAGCCATTGTCTTTGAGTACTACCTCCATCCTGTCCTTCCATGAAATGTAGTTCGATATGCCCTCGAGTGCATACTCTAACCTCAATCCATTGAAATCCATTTCAACCTTGAATCACCTAGAGCACCAAGAAAGTCCTTCTGAAAATTCAAATTCTTTCCACCAACAAACTCAACTCCTGCTTCACTACTGCAATTTCCTATGCTTTGATACCATGTAGCAATTATACAAGATACATGTATGTCCTAGATTATCCTGATCTAACAATGTGCTACTTTTAAATACAGAATCGCTTCTACAAATCTTTGCAGAATTTAAAACACAATCGCCAATTACAATATCGTGAAGAAAGATCAATCACACACAACAAAGATAATTTTACCAGGGAAAGATTATAGCTAAAAAACTCACAATATTCTATTGTATATTGTATCATGGATCATGAAAAAATTACATACAAAGCTCCAATCCAAGAGCTCTCAGTAAATGAGCTAATTGTCTCACACTATCATATAAAAATTGGCAAGTTCCTTAGCCAATTTACTGTCTCCAGATAGCCTTCCTCCACTGCACAATCCCTACTAATAGAAATCCCTGAATGAATGAAATCTTTCCTTTCCTTGACTGCGCAATCCTCATGGGCACATCCAATGTGTGTGTGGTTGCATGTGTGCAACTGATAATGTCACAACTGGTAGTTTACTTCCCTTTCACCTAGAACTCAACTGGGTCTCCACTAGATCTGACATGCATGCAGTTAATAATAGTAAATCTTCAGTTGCATGTGAGACCACTAATTGTGATTTAATTAGTAATTAACTCACTTGATCTCTCACTAGTGTATCTTCAGTTACAACTAGCACAACAGAGTTTAACTCACTTAACTGAGTTAAACTACTTTACAACTTGCACAACTGCACTTCCAACTCTGTTACAACTTCGAATCACTCAGTTAAAACTAAGTCAACCTGCATGTCCCACCAACCAACCACTTAACATGAAATTCCTTTAGCTAACTTATTCTCCACTTCAATTAACTATTTCCAAGTGCTAATTGAGAATAGATTATAGTTTATTGTCCAACGAATATTAAGGGATAATACTAGTAGACATGCATCTATAAATAGACATGCATTCTATAAATAGATTATGCACATACATCTATAATTAGACATGCATTCTATAAATAAATTATGCATATACATTTATAAATAGAAATACACCTAAAAATAGCCTGAGAATCCATCCTAGTGTAGGTGCTTAATTTTCACTAGGATCTTTTTATTGAATCTGAACTGAACTTCTGAAAGAATAGGGATTGCATTCCACATGAATTGCGCAAGCAAGGCAGGCTGAGCAGGGGCTGAAAATTGAATAAGTGTTGGTCTATTTTGTCAGGATTAGTGTGAGACAGTTGTGAGAGTGCAGGAGACTCTTGTGAGAAGAGTGCATTGCAATTGTTTCATGATTCCTTGGTGAATATACAAAAGAAGTTAGAGGGAATTTGAGCAGTAAGCTTTCCCTGGAAAAATATCTGTGTTGTGGTTTGATTTGCTTCTTTCTTTACTTGTTGTGATTGGCGATCGTGTCTGTTTTACACAATTTATTTGTAGAAGGATTCAGTATCTTGATTTAGCATATCACATGATTAGATCCAATGTGTGTGTGGTTGCATGTGTGCAACCGATAATGTCACAACTGATAGTTTACTTCCCTTTCACCTAGAAATCAACTGGGTCGCCACTGGATCTGACATGCATGCACTTAATAATAGTAAATATTCAGTTGCATGTGAGACCACTAATTGTGATTTAATCAATAATTAATTCACTTGATCTCTCACTAGTGTATCTTCTGTTACAACTAGCACAACATAGTTTAACTCACTTAATTGAGTTAAACTAATTTACAACTTGCATAACTGCACTTCCAACTCGGTTACAACTTAGAATCACTCAGTTACAACTAATTCAACTTGCATGTCCCACCAACCAACCACCTAACATGGAATTCCTTTAGCTAACTTATTTTCCACTTCAATTAACTATTTCCAAGTGCTCATTGAGAATAGATTATAGTTTATTGTCCAACGAATATTAAGGGATAATAATAGTAGACATGCATCTATAAATAAACATGCATTCTATAAATAGATTGTGCACATACATCTATAATTAGACATGCATTCTATAAATAGATTATGCACATACATCTATAAATAGAAATACACCTAAAAATAGTTTGAGACTCCATCCTAGTGCAGGTGCTTAATTTTCACTAGGATCATCTTGTTGAATCTCAACAGAACTTACGAAAGAATATGGATTGCATTCCACATGAATTGCGCAAGCAAGGCAGGCTGAGCAGGGGCTAAAAATTGGCTAAGTGTTGGTCTATTTTGTCAGGATTAGTGTGAGACAGTTGTGAGAGTGTAGGATACTCTTGTGAGAAGAGTGCATTGCAATTGTTTCATGATTCCTTGGTGAATATACAAAAGAAGTTAGAGGGCATTTGAGCAGTAAGATTTCCTTGGAAAAATATCTGTGTTGTGGTTTGATTTTCTTCTTTCTTTACTTGTTGTGATTGGCGATCGTGTCTATTTTACACAATTTATTTGTAAAAGGATTCAATATCTTGATTTAGCATATCACATGATTAGATTTAATCCATTGATATACATATTGTTTTTATAATTTATACATGGTATCAAAATGCAAGAAATCACTATAGTGGAGGAGAAATTGAGTTTGTGTTGAATAGCATTCGAATTTGAAAAAGTATTCCTTGGTGCGACAGGTGGATCAGGATCAAGATGGCTTTCAATGGCTAGAGATTGGAGTATGCACTCGAGGGAAATTCTAATTATATTAAGTGGAAATAAAAGATGGAGGAAGTTCCGGAGGACAACAGGTTGAAAGAATTCATTGATAATGACATTCCAAAACCCTAAGCAGCAGATGTCGCTCTTCTTGATGCTTGGAAAACGAAGGTTGCAAAGGTGAGGAGGATCTTATTGGAGGGAGTACGAGACCACATTGTCTCGAGTATCCATGGAAAAGCGACTCCATATGCAATGGGAGGCTTTGACAGATCTGTTTTAGAGTAGCAGTGACCACAAAAAATTAGCACTGAAAGATAAGCTCAGGAAAATAAAAATGGAGAAAGGTGACACTATTATGAAATAGTTAAACAAGTTTTTCCGATGTCAAGAAGAGCTCGGGAGTGTCGAAATTACTGTAGCGGTGACTTGGTGAGCCTAGATCTTTTAGGCCTTCCCAAAAATTGGCATAGTTATCAGGACTCTGTCAATGGGAGGGAAAAGGTGCCATATTGGGAACGAATTTGGTTGGATTTGGTGCAAAAATAATTCAGGTGGAATACCGGGGATGGATCTTCATCTAAGACAGATGATGAAGAAAATTGCGCCTTGGATCATTAGGGGAATTTTGAGGTCTAAAATGGGCCTCCTAAGGAAATAATAAAATAATAGCTAAATCAATAACATAATATTTATGAATTTGCAATTCACTTTTTTCACCACAATCCATGTAACCATAGTTAAATTCAATTCAAAAGTTGTACCAAAATAAAATTAATAAAAAAATTGTATTGATGTGACTATAAATAAGAATGATATTTTCTAAGAAAAAGTCATTATCATTGACCAACTAATGCATTTGTCCTTTGTACTTAAATAACTTAAAATAAAATATAAATTCTTAATTATATTATATGCTATTAATTAAAATTTATATTATTTAAATTGTATAATACAATGTAATTAATGTACTATATAAATATAATATAATCTAATATAATAAATGTATAGGGATATACATTGTTTCTTTCAAGAAATATGAAATGACAATAATATATTTTTATTCAAAAAGTGTGAAATGACATTTATTATGAGTACTTTACTTTGACTTTAAAAGTACTTAGAGCACTACCATGGTTAAACATGAGTTTTTATCCACCATTGGGAATGTGACAAGTAAGTACCTTTAACTCAAGCAATGCAACCTCAACCATTAGGGATTATGTCATCCCCTAAAATGTGATTGGTTCTCATAAAGTGAATTTTGATTGTACATTTTCTTTAGGAGGCCCATTTTAGACCTCAAAATTCCCCTAATGTGTAAGGCAAAGAAGGGGAAGGGAAAGAAATCTTATTTCAAATTCGATACCGACAAAGAAGAAAAGAAGCGTGACATGTCCAGAGTGAATTTTTTTCACTGTCACGAGCATGGAAATTATGCCACTAATTGTCCACAAAAGAAGAAGAACAAGAAGGCCTCGGGATCTGAAGCTGGTGAGGCTTTGGCCTCACAATTTGAGTTGGACTTCTCGCTCATTGCATGCATGGTGTCAAGTGCGATGGCATTAGTGTGGTACTTGGATAGTGGTGCATCTTTCCACATGATGGGAGACAAAGAAATTTTCAGTAGCTTGGAAGAGAAGGATCTCTAGATGCATATCAAAATGGGTGATGATGAGAGGTATAGCACTACCAGGATTGGTATAGTTACCTTCCAAATACAGTTAGGTAAACCCTTCTTATTAAAATATATACTGCATGTACCAGGCTTGAAAAAGAATTTAGTTTCAGTTGCAATGTTAGAGGATAGAGGTTATGATGTGGTTTTCAGTGAAGGGAAATATTTCCTTCGACATAAAGCCACAAGACAAGCCAAGAATATTGGGATTCGTGTGAAGAATCTCTATAAACTTGATGTAGATGGCTGCGCAGCATTGATGGGTAAGGCAGACAAAGTGGTGAGTCGAGATGAGGGTGAGTTATGGTATAGGAGATTGGGCCATTTACACCACATAGCCTTGAAGGTCATGCAACAGATTTCTACGGGACTTCCCAAGGTTACTCTTGCACAGATAGACACATGCAAGGGATGTACCATGGGGAAGTATTCAAAATCCACCTTTCACAAGAAGGAGAATTGAGCATAGGAAATCCTCGAGAGAGTTCAGCCAGACGTGTGTGGACCATTCTCTACAGCTTTGACAGCAAAGCATAAGTATTATGTGATCCTTTTTGATGATTTTTCTAGAAAGTGTTGGATTTACTTCATGCAGAAGAAAGATCAGATGTTCTCAAAATTTTGTGAGTTCAAAGCATTGGTGGAGAAAGACACGGGGAAGCATGTGAAGGCTTTTAGGAGCGATAATGGTGGTGAGTACATCTCCAATGAATTCAAGAAATATTGTAGCAAAGAAGGAATTCAGAGAGAGTTGATTGTGCCTCATAACCCACAATAGAATGGGGTCGCAGAAAGAAAGAATAAACAATTGTGGGTTTGGCACGAGCGATGTTTCATGATCAGGGCCTATCGTTACATCTGTGGGCGGAGGCATGCAACACAGTGGTATTTGTGAAAAACTATAGTCCTTATCGAATAATTGGCATGAGTAAACCAAAGGAGGATTTTTTTGGTAATAAGCCTGATGTTTCATATTTTAAAATTTTTTCCTCATCTGTCTATTGCCATGTGACCAAAGATTACAGGAAGAAGCTCGAACCAACAACTTATATTGGGATATTTGTGTGGTACACTGATACTCCCCACGATTATCGGGTGTATTTTCCAAACAAGAGGATAATTGTTGTGAGTCGGGATATAAAATTTGATGAGGAGAAAGCCATGTGATCGTCCTTTGAGAGGGAGCTTGATTTTCATGCAGATGATGAACTCTTGGTTCCAAAGGATGAACCTCAAGATGTGGAGCAGCCACATGCGGAGGATAATGGAGTGGCAGAAAACATTGAATCAAATCCATCCACCAGAAATGGTAGAAGGCACACCATAGAAGCTGATAGATTGAGACTTGATGCGACAGAACATGTAGGAGCGCCTACTTCACTTCGTAGACAGAGAAAGTCTCCAGACAAGTTTACTTGATACATGGATCTTATGAGCAAGTGTATTGTGACAGAACCGTCCTCCTTTGAGGGAATAGTGCAGCAACCAATTTGGGTTGATGCCATGGTTGATGATTATGAATCCATCGTTAAGAACAACGCATGGGAAGCTTTCCCAAGACCAGTCAGAAAATCAGTGGTTGGATCTAGATGGATCTATAAAGTGAAGCAAGCGGCATATGGGAGTG
The DNA here is from genome assembly GCA_034641835.2 of Pinus albicaulis. Lineage (NCBI taxonomy): Eukaryota > Viridiplantae > Streptophyta > Pinopsida > Pinales > Pinaceae > Pinus > Pinus albicaulis. Next base: position 1,595,057,474 of record CM076584.1, on the reverse strand, counting down.
TGGAAAGATATAAGGCTATATTTTTAGCCTGGGGATTCTCACAAGTTGAGGGGATTGACTATGAGGAGACTTTTGCACCGGTTGCGAGATACTCATCGATTAGATCTATCCTTGCACTCTCAATGCAGATGGGGTGGAAGATACATCAGATGGATGTGAAAACTATGTTTCTCAATGGAGTTATTGAGGAAGAAGTGTACATAGAGAAGCCAAAAGGTTTTGAGACCTTTGGCAGTGAGTCGCATGTGTACAGACTCAAGAGAGCACTGTATGGGATGAAGAAAGCACCTCGTGCTTGGTACACCAAGATTGACAGTTATTTCACCGTATTGGGCTTCATGAAGAGTGAAGCAGATGCGAACCTGTACCAGATTGTGGCTGATGGTAAGCTCTTGATTATCGTATTTTATGTTGATGATCTAATTTTGACAGTGTTAGGTTCCTATAATAATAGGGATCATAATTTTGAATTGACTATGATTAGTCTTGTAATATTGTACATACTTTTGCTTCTTGCAAAAAATTTTCCCATATTAAATTAAAAAATTAAAAGAGGGTATGTCCTAAAAGAATAATCCAAGGAACAGAAGAAAAGAAGATATATATATATATATATATATATATATATATATATATATATGAACCCCAATATATAAAAAGAAGAAAATAAAATATTAGGTGTTAGTTGTTGTAAGCAAAGAAGGAACAATAAAATGTTAGGGAAACTAAAGAAAAAGAGTACAAGGTTTTGGAATGCATAAGGTTGCTAGTTCAAATGCACCCTCATCATGCTTAAATCCTATGTTTCATGTGCAGGAGGAATTATCAAAGAAGGAGGACATTCACAAAGGTTATATATTACTTTGGGTATTTACCCTAAAGTTCTATGTAAACTTAGTTCTAAATATTAAAGCTCATTCACTAAACCCCTTACATGTCTATTTTATTAATTTCCCTACATTCATTTTTTCCCCTTCAAACTCATTCCCTAAGTTATTTGTTTCCTAACTTACCCCTTATTTACATATTCCCTTCATTACCCCTTCATTACATTTCACTCCCTAAAATTTTTCCCCTCCTAAAAACCCTTTTCCCATTGAAAATCCCCTTTTTACCCCTTACTTCATAAAACCCTATTAATATAATGTTTTGGACTTTATATTAATTTCTCCCCGCAAACCTATACTACCTCTTCCCCTTGCAAAGTCTACCTATGTCCCACCTTGCACTAAGAATTAAACCCCCTACATTTTATTTACCTCGAGATACGAAGAAGTAAATGAATGGTTAAAATTATTTTTCGCACCCAAGCTCATCCTACATTTAACACCAAAACGAGTGCGAAATGGGTAGTTTTATTTTTACCAGATTTTACTAGCTGTCACTCCCACATTCTATTGCACTCCCTCTCCAAATACCACATACTACTTGTTCCCCATGCGAAAACCATTAACTTTTTTGATTTTAAATCTTATGAAATTGTGGTGGGAATGTAGGGTGGAATAATTTCAAGTGAAATACAGAGATATGAGAATGCGGTAATATTTTAGAGCTACGGGTGAAACCATACTTGAGGTAAAATTATATAGCTATAGGAAATATGAGACTAAGGTTGTGGAATGAGATTCAAAGGTAAAATGCTTTTATAGGGATACATGAAATAAAATTCACGGATGCCATGAAATTATCAGAGAAAATAAAAGGGAAATTTTCATATGAAATTAATGTACAGGTGAAAGTAAAAGAGTAAAGTGAGAATACTCTCCCAACCATACAAATCAACACATGGTTTTGCAAAACCATCCAGATATTCTACAAGGGTAAAAGGAATTTACATGCAGATAAAATGAATTTACAAAGGAAGGAGCAATAGAAACAAAACTACACATGGTTTTGTGAATTCATGGAAAGAGAAAACAAAACCATGGATTGGAAACAACACATGGTTTTGTAGAAATTTAATGATAAATTTCATTTAAAATATTTAGGAAATATTATTCAAATATATATATTATTATATATTTTCCAAAATATTTTGTGATGGTAATGAACAATAAAATAAGAGGGCAGTTAGAGGATCAACAAGCAGTTAAGTGAATTACTAAGATAAAGAGAGATACATCTGCATCTGCCAGCACAATCACAAATTTGGGTCCACATCTTACCTGCTCCCACTTCCATAGCAACAACATTTGCACAACACATTCCACCAGAACTATTAATCTGCAACAGTTAGAGCATTTTAGTTGATCTATAGTCTAAAAATGTCATGTCTGTTGAGAAAAAAAAATTTGTAAACAGTTAAATTTTGTATAAATACTTTTGTTTTTGAAGTATTAGGGATCGATTGTTTAAGATCAGAAATATTAGTGATCTATTGGAGCATTGTAAGATTTTTTCAAAGCACTGGAGCATCAATACTAAGCAGACCATTCACAGGATTCTTGTGGCTTAAATACTGATGATGTTTTTCTTACGTTAAAGTGTTTTACTTTCATCTCTTCACTGTAATCATCTAAATTCCAATTGCAAACCAAAAGCTGTGATGAATAGGATTTATTTTTTAGTACCTTATTCTGGCTTCTTTTGCAATTTAATGATTTCTACTGAAAGCCGCAATAAATAATTCTTAACTTATCTTTAGTTCTTCCTGATCAGCTCGATGCCACACTAAAGAATTCTTAATTGCTCTTTAGTTCTATTGAAAGGTTGTTTTCTTATAATACTACACTTGTGTCTGAAGGATCGGTATGTCTGACTTCCTGAGTTTACTATGTGAAAAATTGATGCAACCATCCAGTTTACTAGTTGACTCCATTGCCCAATAGATGCTAATTAAATTGAATACAATCAGTCTTCCAAAACCCAAGTACAATCATAACTAGTCTAAGATTTTCAAGCAACAAAGATAAATTTTACAGAGAGAGCTCTCTCTTGGATTGGAAGGGCTAGGTTCCCACCCCGAAGTGGTTTGATGTTACATTCTTGTGATTTGTCCTACAGACTTCAGTCTGATTTGATATGAGATAGGTGATGAGAAACTCATAAATTCTTGCAAATAATACCTTGCAAGAAAGTTTGAGATGAAGGACATGGGACTCCTTCACTATTTCCTTGGTTTGGAAATATAGCAGCAGGATGGTGAGCTATTTTTTTCTCAAGGCAAGTATGCCAAAGATATTATGAGTAAGTTTCACATGGAGAGTTACAAACCCATGGATACTCCTCTTCTAGGAAACTGGAGGAAATAGGATGCTACTTCTAGAGAGGTAGTGGATGCTACTGTCTACAGGCAGTTAGTGGGTTCACTAATGTATTTGGTGAATACGAGATTGGACATTTTCTACGCAGTTAACCAACTGAGTCAAGCTATGGTTAAGCCTACCAAGCTCTTTTGGAAGGCATGGAAGCATGTCCTGAGATATCTCACGGGCACTATAGAGTGTGGATTATGGTATAGACGGACGAGGAAATTGAAGCTTCAAGGTTGTAGGTTTTAACCCTGTACAGAAATTAGCTGCAAACAAATCTTAAAAATAGAAAATAAACAATAGTGAGAGCATAAAACATAAAAGAGATAAACACAGAGATTTTCCCCTGGATCCCAAATTGGGATGACTAGCTTGATTTTTTCATTATATTCCTTTTAGTGTTACAACACATATATATACATGCCAAAGCATACATAAACCCTAATCCATTAACGCTGGATTAGAACATAACCATAGTTCTCTTGATCGAATCTACAAAAATACCAGGGGCCGAAAACCATCGTACCCCAAAACCATGTGCAAACCCATGCACAAAACCATGGGGGGACCTGCCCACCGGAAAATAAGGAGCAAAAAAATTTTCTAGGGTGCTTCCCTGGACCCCAACAAGGGGGGCTACCCCCCCCCTGTGATCCCCCTGTGTGCTACGCGTAACAGGGTGGGCTATCGCCCCCCCTATAACCCCCCCGCGCGTGACTAGTCATGGAAATAATATAACACATACCCAACAAAGGCTTCATCGGTACAAATTAGGCGGGGAGTCTATCCAATAAAAAAATCACATCGGAGTGGGATCTTCGACGCAAAATCGACAACGAGTTTCTTGGTACGAGCGGGAAGAAGAGATATGTGGCACTCGGTTCTTAGGGCGAGTACATGGTAGCCGGTCGAAATTTGCATGTGAGGGCATCTAGATGAGGAAGATTTGGGTTGGTTTGTTTGGTGATCAAATGGATTCTCAAATGGATCGAACGGTGATACATTGTGATAAACAAAGTTTCATTAAACTCGATTAATCTAGTATTCCATAATAGGTCCAAGCATATATACATCTGGTACCACCATCTCATAGATTGTGTTCAAAGGTGCATTATGTTACTTTAGTACATTCCCATGGAAGATCGGGATGTAGATATTCTGACGAAGGCGCTCGCCAGGAGCAAATTTGAATACGATAGAGGCAGGATCGGGGTGGCAGATAATCCCTTTCTTGTTGAGAGGGAGTGTTTAAAAGTAAGCAGAGAAATGTGTGACTAATCATATTTTCCCTTAATTAAATTGGACAATAAAATGTAATCTTATCTCATAATCACTTGTAATAGTTAATTGAGTGTGATAAACTCAGTTAGCTCATGAATTTCAAGTTGAGGGTGGTTGGTGAGGCATGCAGAGTGATTCTATTAGTTATGGAGTTCGAGTTGTAGTTAGTGCATTAGTTTAATGCATGAGAAATCAGTTAACTCAATTAATTGAGTTAAAATCATTTGAATTAGTTGTAACTGTTTGTTGCATTATTGAGAGGTCAAGTGAATTAAATAAAATTTAATTCACATGCCGTGTTCTATCATGCAACTGATTATTTACTATTAATATTTGCATGCATGTCAGTTCTAGTGGAGACCCAGTTGAGACAAAGGTTAAAGAGATGTTAACTATCAGTTGTATCATTAGTAGGTTGCCTGCATGTGGTAAAACAACCATAGGACTTCCCATGAGCATTCCACAGTTTTGGAAGGTTGAATTTCCTAAAGAATAGGGATTTCATTCCACATGAATTGTGCAATCAAGGCAGGCTGAGCAGAGGCTGAAAATTGGCTAAGCGTTGGTCAATTTTGTCCAGACCAGTGTGAGACAGTTGTGAGAGTGCAGGAGGCTCTTGTGAGAAGAGTGCATTGTAATTGTTTCATGATTCCTCGGTGAATATACAATAGAAGATAGAGGTGTTTTGAGAAGTAATATTTCTTCGGGAAAATATCTGTTTTGTGGTTTGATTTTCTTCTTTCTTTACTTGTTGTGATTGGTGATCGTGTTTATTTTCTGCAATTGATTTGTAGAAGGATTCAGTATCTTGCTTTATCATATCACGTGATCGGATTGAATCCATTGATATACATATTGTTTGTATAATTTCTACAAGCCAAGTATCTAGTCCATGGCACTCAGTGTGCCTGAACTCTTTGTAGTTCATGTGTTTGACATATGTAATTATGAATACCTCCCTAGTTGAGGGAGTGTTGAAGAAGGTAACTACGTTCGGTCTTCATAATTGTATAATGTAATATATTTTTCAAAATAAAATTTTATTATTAATAAAATGACTTATTAAAGCATGGGTTTCATGCTTAGGTCATCATTTTAGGTCAAAGCCTCCATTGTAGGCTTCTAGGTTTTATATTGAGTCAATAGAGTCATTGTCAATTTTATTAGACCCTTCTTGGGCTTTTGTATAATGTAAAAAGAATCATATTTTAGTCAAATAGGTAATTTGACACCTCCACACCAAGTCAAACCTTACCTAATGAATTCTTATGACATTAGGTAAATTCAACCCACAAAAGAGGCAATATATACAGAAGCAGTTCGATCCATTTGCATCACTCACTCAACAAGTTTGATACATAATAAAGAGAGGGAGAAAAAGTGTGAAGTTGCTAGAGAAGGAAGAAGATTGCAGGGGAAGACAAAATCAAAGTTTTGGGTTGTCTATATTTCACACGTGTGAATTTAATGGGAATTTTCTGGGGTCTAAAATCTTAAATTCATTGCAGGTCGAAGTTTTTTTGCAAGGGAGGCCAAAATTCTGTTGCTGCAAGGTTGAAATTCTAGGTCAAAGTTGTTGCCGAGAAGTTATCATTTAGAGAAGAAGGAAGGGATGATTTTGTGGTTGGAGGAAGTCTGTGTTTAGGTCAAAGAGTCTTGGATCATCTCATCTTGTCTTATGAATCTACTGAAGAAATAGTTATGACTAGGTTTTTGCCTTGGTTGTGCACCTACATCTTGTATCTCTTGTTCTTGTGGTCTTCATACACATACAATTTGGTAATTTATTGTTGAAATACAAACTAAATAATAAGTAAAATAATCCAACATAATTCACATTATTAAGAAAGAGGAATCAAGCCCCAAATTCTACTAGCATTGATTTATAAACAGAAGGATGGTACTCTCAGGTTGTGCATTGATTACAGGAAATTGAATAAGGTGACAATCAAGAACAGGTATTTTTTTCTAAGGATTGATGAATTATTTGATTAGTTAAACATGAAAGAAGAGGACATATACAAGACTTCTGTTTGGACTAGGTATGGGCATTATGAGTTTGTTGTGGTTCTTTTTGGTTTGAATAATGCTCCAGCTACTTTCATGTGTTCGATGGATAGTGTGTTGTGTCCTTATTAGGACAAGTTTGTGATAATATTCATTGATGATATATTGATATATTCTGAGAATGAGGAAGAGCATGAAAAACATCTATCAGTAGTGTTAAAATTGCTAAGAGAGCACCAGTTTTATGTCAAGCTTAGTAAGTGCAATTTATTTCAAACAAAGGTACATTACTTGGGACATGTTGTTTTCAAGGAAGGCATGTTGTTTCCATTCTAGGAATGTGGATGAGGTCATATCATTCATGGGATTAGTAGGTTATTACAGGTGGTTTATCAGTAAATTCTCATGGATTTCCTACCCTATTACATCCTTGCAGAGAAAAGGAAAGAAGTTTGAATGGATAGAGGAATGTGCAGCTAGTTTTGAGCAATTGAAGTAGTTGCTTACAAACGCTCCAATTCTAAATATTTCAGATCTAGATAAAGAGTTCGTGGTGTGTATATATGCTTGCAAGAGAGGACCTGGACTCCTAATGCGGGAAGGATAAGTGGTATTCTACGATTCAAGGAAACTGGATGAGCATAAGTAGAATTATGTGACTCGTGAACTTGAGTTGGAAATGATCATTCATGCATTGAAGATATGGAGGCACTATCTTCTTGGCAGAAGGTTTTTTTTTATGAGTGATCACAGTGGGTTGAGATACTTGTTCGACCAACCTAATATGAATTCTAGGCAAGCTAAATGGTTGGCTACACTCAGTGAGTTTGACTTCGATATAAGGTACATTAAGGGTAAAGAGAACAGGGTTGCAAATGCTCTTAGCAGAAGAGTGCAAGTAAATCAAAATGTAGCTATGACTTCATATGAGACAGATTTGCAGGATTTGATCTTGCGGGTAGGGCAGCAAGATGACAGGTACCGAGATATTAAGCATAGACTACAACAACAGAGTACAAGTGATCAGGATGTAGATTATCATCACATGGCAGATAGTTTGGTGATATTTACGGACGGATCTATGTGTCGGATAACTAATGAACTAAAGAGGCGTATCTTGAGGGAATTTCATGTTAAGCCATATTCAAGTCACCCAAGATATCATAATATTTTGACACTTGTGAAGAGTTTTTATTATTGGTCGAATCTAAAGAAAGAGGTAGTTGAGTACGTCGTAAGGTGTTTGGATTTTCGATAGGTAAAAGCATATTACAAGCATCTAGGTGGTTTATTGCAGCTGATCCTAATTCTGGAATGGAAACAGGAGGTCATTTGCATGGATTTCATTATAGTTTTTTCGAGGACATCTAGATAGCATGATTCCATCATGGTTGTGGTTGACAGGTTAATCAAGGTAGCTCACTTCATTCCAGTGAATTCTACTAATTCAACTTGTGAGTTAGCCCTAAGTATTCATTAGGGAGATAGTGATATTTCATGGTGTTCTCAAGAATATCATATCAGATAGAGATGCCAAGTTCACTTCCAGGTTTTGGAAGGAGTTTTTTGCAAGCTTGGGGACACAGTTGGCTTTTAGTATAACCTATCATCCACAGGAAAATGGAAAGACAGAGAAGGTCAACAGGATTCTTGAGGACATGTTGAGGTTGTATGTCGTCAATTAGCAGAAGAAGTGGGAAGAGTATCTCCCACTAGTAGAGTTTTCTTACAACAATGGGTATCAATATTCACTGAGGATAAGTAAATTTGAGGAAATTTATGCGCGGTCGCAGAGTTGTAATACCCCCATCTGCTAGAATGATCCAATGAATAGGGTATTGATTGGACCAGACATTTTAGTAGAGATGGAACAGGAAATTCAGGTTATCAAGAGGAATCCAAAGGCAACACATGATAGGCATAAGAGTTATGTTGATCAACACGGGGAATTTAAGGAGTTTCGGGTTGCAGAGCATGTGTATTTGTGCATCAAGTCCAAGAAGATATCCTTGAGGATTGGATCATGTGCGAAGTTGGAACCTCGGTATTGTGAGCCTTTCAAGATCCTTGAGAGGATTGGACCAATGGCTTATATACTTGCACTATCATCAATAGTGAAAGTCCATGATGTTTTCCATGTTTCATTTCTTAAGAAATATGTGAAAGATGTTGATCATGTGAATGACTAGGTTTTTATTACAGGTGGATCCAGAAGGATAATTCCAACCGAAACGTCAGTGTATATTGCAACAAAAACGGTTCATGTTCCGGAATAGAGTAATCAAGCAAGTCAAAGTGCAGTGGAAGCACTTTGTACCCGCGAAGCTACATGGGAGATGGTTGATTAGATGCGGGATATGTATCCTTCATTATTTGTTGGGTCAAGCAAATGAGTTTTGGTATATCTATGTATATATGTATATGATTGTGTATACCACAATGAGTTGTGTTATAAAGCTCCAATAAAGAGTATGATTGTCATATTTGTCATGTTGGTCATGTTTTGCAGTAGTTTTTCATTGTATATACTTCATCGAGCTACGTTATAAATCTCTATGGGAAATATGTTTTGTTTTCAACTGTTTTTATGGTCATAGGTGTCATATAAAACCAAGGATAGTGTTCCCCTAATGGGGAGGAGTTTGTAACAACCCAAGGATAAAATTTCATGCAATAAAGGATAATAAAGGAAAAATAAGACCAAGGTCAGGAGACATGTCTTCCAAGCTTAATGTTGGGAAAAACATACTAGTGTGTGTCACTTCGATTTATTTATGGCTAAGGAAATTGGAAAAGGCATTGGAAAAGGCACAAAGGCATTAATTGTAATTTATTTATTAAAATAAAGGAAAATAGGATAAAAAGGAGATGAAGGGTCACATATTTGCATGAGAGGGAAATTGAAAGAAAAATGAAAGAAAATGAAGAAATTAGAGGCATCAATAATAAAAAGACACCAGAGGATCAGTTTGGAGTCTTTTGTCAGTTTTTATTTGGAATTAGTTTCATAAAGAGAGAAAAGAGCACAAAGAGGAGAAATCAACCAAGCAAAGGAAAGACAAGGAAAGCAAAGGAAGGAAAAGGACAAGAAAAGGATAAACAAGGAAGGTTGGATCAAACATATTCAACAGGAGGATTTTCAGGTAACAAGATTTCCTAGCCAAGATGTGAATGCATGGTAGATGAATTTGTTTATTTGGTTCATTTGTTGTCATGGACATGGGATTTTCCTTATTTGACAATGATTTCAACCTTGCCTTGCCATTTCCTAGATAGCCATGGTGTGATGGGATTCATTTCTGGTCGAGATTTGGATTACCATAAGGTTTTGGAACTGGGTGAGGTGGTCTTAGGAAAATTCCCAAGGGTTGGGGGTGGAGGTAGTTTAATATCTAGGAATCCCTAGACAAGTGAGTCGAGATAGGAAAATTCCTCAATGTAATGGTGAAGAAACTTTGAGGCACCCAATCTTGTTTTGGGCTTTGTGATATCTTGACATGTTTTGGCAAGATCTAGGTAGCTTGAGGGTGGAGATGGTATAATCTTCAGGAATCCATGGTTTTTTATGTCTTTAGATCCCACATTCATGCTTGGAATATGGCATGGGGGTGATTGTCTAAAAGAAATATTTGGTTCAGCCCAATCTATGGTCAGGTGGTACGTGGAAGTCCCTGACTTGGTTGGATTTTTCATCAGTTAATAAGAGTTATTTCTCTTATTGTGATTTATGAGAACTTGTACATGTTATTATGGTGATTTTATGGTTGTTATGTTATGGTTAATAATCTGGTTATACATCGGTTATAAGCATCGATCTTTAATGTGCTCTAGCTATGGTTTTGTTCAAGATTTGATAAGTATTTGTTGGTTAATGAATACATGGGATAACAAGTGTTATTGCAACTATTATGAGAGGGAGTTAGACTTTCTTGGTGATTCTCAGAAAAATTTTCAGACTCCTATGATCAGATATGCATTCATGACATGTAGCTTACATGTTCACCATATGTTTGACGAAATGATTGTCATGATTAGGCTTGGTTAGGTCAATTTCTTTCTCAAGTTCAATATGTTTAGAATTTCCCTTGTGTCATTTATCATTCTGAGAAGTCTTAGGCAGTTCTGGGCAGGGGTCTGGAGGCTGACTTGGAATTGTGGCTCAGATCTCAGGACCAAGGGCACTGAATCGAGAAATTTATGTCACACCCGCATGGATTAAGGCTTGTGAGTGAGGTTGGAGGTATACAACCGCATGCAAACAATCTTAAGGGTGTGGTTGGGAGTCTAGGTCACTGAAACAAAGTTACATATTAGGGATTGACCACCTGGGGTGTTTCTTCAGCTCCTGGACGATATGTAATCCTTGTAGGATGTATGTTTGTGGTTAAGTCTCATTTGTAGGCCTCACTTTATTACCTAGAGCTAGGAGGTCGGGTCATGTCATAGTGGCACTATGTTTCACATTTACCCAGAGGGCTTGTAAAATCAGATAAATGTAGGAGGGAGTGTTACAGATATTAAAGTGGTTAATATTTAATGGTGGGAGGATTTGAATTTTTCTTTTGGGGAATATGAAATCTAGCGCCCACATACCCATGTGGATTCCCCATCTAACTATTTCATCCACCTTCTGGAGGAACACAAGTTGTGTTATGTGGAATTGATTAAGTATAAACCCACTTAGAGAAATAGGAGGACTGGTGATGTGATGGTATTTAGGCAAATTGGCCGATTTCTTATGGCATATTCTTTATTGGAAAGGAATCCTTTGTTTCATCAGTGGATTGGGGTGGACGCAAATATGAACATCATATATTTTTTCTTGAAGTGAAAGGGGGTTTTAACAAACTGATATACCCTTTCAAATTCAAAGCATCTTGGTTAAAAGAAGAATCTTTTTGTCCTTTGGTTCTTGAAAAATGGATTTCGTACAACCCTGATAAGAATGTGTCGTTGGCGGTTCAATTTGCTGAAAAACTACAAAGAGTGGAAAAGGCTATGATTGAGTGGTCTACCCTCAAAAGATAGGGGGGAGGTGGAAGATCTAAAATATATGGAGGAAGAGTTGGATCATATGGAAACTCTTGAAGGGGGTGTATATTTTTCAAAGGAATAAAAACATAGGATCATACAACTAGAGGCTACCAAACACATAATTCTGAAAGAAAAGGAGGAGACATGGAGGAAAAAAGAAGAGAAATATGGTTGAAGAGTGGCAATTAAAATATGATTTTTTTTAGCAGTTTGTTAAATGTTGTCTAACACATAATACTATTTGGGCTTTGGATGATCCAAAAGGTGGTAGAGCTTAAACATTTGAAGATCTCACAAAGCTTGGAAAAAACCACTTTACTAACCTATGGAAGGCCCCTCTTGAGGTGAGCATTGCTAAAGTTACCTCATTGTCTCAATCCATCCCTAGGTTCTTAGGGGTTAAGGACAATCAATGTTTAATGAAACCGGTGACTAAGGTTGAATTACAAAAGGTCCTCCTTAGTTTTCAAGAGGATAAAATCCCTAGACCTAATGGATGGTCCGCGTATTTTTTCACAGGGGTTTTCGATATTTATCCTCTATCAATTTGTAAGATGCTATATAATTAGTTTAGTAGGAATATATGAACCTTTTGCAGTGCATAGAAACCACAAAGTGTGAACTCTTCCACTATATTTTCCTTTTTTCATTCCATCTATGTATCTAGGCTTCCATGCCTCAGCTTTTTTTTCTACAATTAATACAAAGATGATTGTTTCTCTAAAAAAAAACTTAAAACCAACACACTTCTATAAAAATATTTCTAAGATTCAATCAAGCAAACTCAAGCTCTCAAATATTAGCCTAGGGTGGTTAGGCCATGTTTCTAATGAGTGAAAAGATGAACACAAGCCTTTCAAAGGTTTGCTTAAGATGGTGATAGCCCAATTCCAACCAACAACAATGTGATAGATAGTTATGGTAACCCTCACATAACAAACACCCAATTTGCAAGTACCCTCAAGAAGACAGACACCCTTTAGGGGATATGAAGTGCATTTTATGCGTCTATCTCAAGTACCAGCAAAACTTCCCACATACAATCACCTAGGCGAAAATATAGGAGATGAAACTATGGTTACCACTTTGTAATAATCATAGGTCAAGTTTTTGTTTATGGAAGAGTAATATAGATTTATTCATAAGCCTAAAACCTAGAGAAAAGGTGCCATTGTGAGGACTTTCTAATTTTTCCAAAGTTGGCATACACACATAGCCCACTAAAAAAAAAAACCCATTTCTTGATGCATGTGTGAGTTGTGTTTTCTCGACAAATTTCTCTTGCTACAAATGGATTTGAACTCTCAATCAGTCCTCTCCTAGTTCTTTTGTATGTGTCCTTAAAGAATTTACTCTTCGATCTTGAAACCATGGCCCTAAAGTCTAGAACACATTTGTATTTCAATCACAAAAAAACAAGTTTAGTCATTTTAATAAGATTTCTTTTAATAAAAAAATTACTCAAAGGAATATGAAAGTAAGTAAAAGGATGGTGTTTTCCAATGAAAATATACAAAAAGAGAGAAATCGTAAATGGAAACACTACTTTGAATTTTGAAAAAATATGTGTGTATTCAAAAGGTTACAAAAATTAGAAAAATCAAATAGCATTGTTTTCAAACCCTAAATGTAATGTGGTTTTTATAAAATAGTACTTCAAACCAAAGAAAGGAATTATTTTTTTCTTTCATGATAACATGGTAATGCAGGTAGCCCCAAGGGTTAGCTCAATTGGTCAAGTACCCGTCGTTAAGGCACCTTGCAAATGGGAGGTCATGGGGTTAATTATCCTCAACACTCTTAGGGTTAGGATCTAGTAATGAGTTGACGGGAAGTGGTCTCTTTGGGTGGATCTGCCTGGATAATTTTCAGTGGACATAAAAACGATTGATCTCCAGTGTCCGTGAACCATGCAAAAAAAACATGTTAATGTAGGTAATCCGATATTTTCCTTTAATATCGATTACTTCCAGTTGCATATAACTACCTAAGAGATTTCAAAATGAACCAAAGGAAATTAGATATATATATAATGCAACATTCATTGTTTTACTTTATATTAGAGGCATTGTGAAAATACTGCTAAATGGTGATTTTCAAGAACAAATATTTGAAAAAAAAATAAGAGACCTAGATCCTCTTTAGACTTAAGAAACCAAAATCTATTTTTATATGCTTATTGTTCACACCTATCGAGACATACTTGCAACCTAAAAGAGGGGAAGGTGTAGGTACTTACACTTTTAATATAAGAAACAAGTGAGTATCTACTATAGACCGCTAGGGAACAAGCAAGTGCACTCCAACAAGTTAAAAACACAAAACAAATTGTAATTCCAAAATTGGTTTTCTGCTCCAATTGACTAAAAAAACATAAAGAAATTAGACACAAATCAAGAATTCAAACACCTAGTTAAAATCTAAGTGAAATGAAATCACCTAAAAGATGTTAATTCCCTATGACTCCAAACCAAACACTTCCAACTTTGTAGAGTAACAAGGTCAAAAAGACAAAATTCCAAGAAAATTGCAAGTTTCCTCCTTCATGATATACACACTTGTATCCAAATGAAACAAGCATACACCCTTCCTTTACTCAAAGGAAAAAATACATGTACCTATGTTTTTAATGAAGGAAAGGTATGGGTACATTCTTCCTAAAATAGGTAAAACAATGTAGAAAAAGTTGAAATAGGTTAAATCACATGTACAATCCTAATATAGGTAAAAGAAAGTGGAAAATACCAAAAAACTTAATTTCTTTGGTCTTAGCAAGAAAGCAAGGAATGAAACACAATTAACTAACCAATTCAAAACTTGAAGGTTGAAAATCAGAGAAAGAAAACCCTAAAAGGAAGAACTCGTACAATTATTTTTAGTGGAGTCACTGATTCTATCATAAGAAGTAATTCCAATGAATAGGGTCAAAATTTTGACAAAGCGAATAAAAGAAACATTGCTTAAAATTCCATATTTAATTATTATTCCAAAGATAAAAGAAATGGATGGAGAAAAATACCTTTGACCAGTTGGTTGTCCCCTTTTTTGTATATCACAATTTTTCCAAAGAAAGTCTTGAATGCTCCAATATTTTCATGAAATCTTCATAGAAATGGAAAACAACTTTCCATAAACCATTTAAGGCATTACTTATCAATGACAATATGACAATAAAAGCTTGTAACTAATTGATCTTAATTAATATTGAATGGTTAATTCCTCCTTCAATCATGGAATTAATAATCAATAGATTAGAAAAATAATTTGAAAGCTTGAATGATAGATCCTAATATATAATTCCTACGTGAAACAATAGTTACAATTAAATACTTGATCTATTGTTAATACTGTAGAAATTTGCTGAATAATAAATAATTATCCACCGAGACTATCCTGGTCACATACTATTTGAACTTCATACACAACACATAATCTCTTCCACTCAACTCAGATCATCACACATGCGGAAATAAAATCAAGCGATAACACATCAAATCATCATACACATTAACACAGTATGTATGGGGAAAGCTTATAGCTGAAAACCCCGCAGCTATTGTGTATATTATAATGGAGAAATCAAGTAACTAACTCAGTGCAATACTCCTCACAAGTACTCAGTACTTTCTCATACAGTTACTCACAATCTAGCTCAGTTTTGAACAGGTTACTGGTTCAAAACTCACCGCCAATTGCCTTGCCTCTATTGCTTGTTTCAATGCTATGGGATGGCCTCTTTATATAGATAAACCACCAGCCTGAACTACGCAATCCTCATGGGCTTACTCCTCCTATATGTGTGTTGCAAATAGCAACAGTATAGTCACAACTGATAGCTAACTCCACCCTTTCATCTACCTCTTTCACTGGTCTCCACTGAACTGATCATGCACTGTAGTGAACTGATGTGTTATTGAGTTGAATAATGAGTTACTAATTAATGAATTAAAATAATATTTAATTCACTCCACTCATAACTAATTTATTAGCTAATTAAACTAATCTCAACCAGTTCAACTAAAATAAACAGAACACAACTCCACTAGCTGTCTCATTAACTCCTCCAAACTTCTGCCACTGAAGTCCAACTGAAGTCAACCATGCATGATGCCATCAAACCATTGGGAACCACGTGATTCCTCTGTCAGATGCATGAGCCACTTCTGTAGCTCGAACTGAAGTGCTCCAAGAGAGTAAACTGCTGTTTATAGTCTAAATATTATTAAGGGTAAATAATATTTGACTTCCCTGTTTTAAGGAGAGGCGGTCTAAAAATAGACTTCGACCTCTTTGACCTCAAAAATAGAGTCTCATCTATTTTTACCAACATGACACATACTTCAAGAATCTCAAATTGGAATCCCCGAACCATGCTCCATATGTCTAAAAATAGACATAGTCTAAAAATAGATTTTGCGCCAGAATTTGCCTGCGGGCCCACTTAGTGAAGGCGACTTCATTTCACTAAGCTCCATCATCTTGCTGCATTTTCAACAAATACTTTAATCACCGAAGCATGAATTCCTGCTCAAACCACTTACAGGCTTCACCTTTGCTTCAAATTTCTTCCCATTTATGGATAGGAAAATCAAATAAGATTAACATATCAACCCTACGCAAGAGAGTCAATTCCAAAAGCAAGGGTTTCTATTGAATGGATTGGTCATAAAAATCCAAGGCTTGATTTTCAAGCTAGTGGTCAGTACAAGGATACTAAATCGGTAAATGATCTTTCTCCAACCACTAAACTCAATTTACCATTAAAAATTGGTTAAGTTCATTGTTAATGGGAATGAGAGTTGCATATTTGGAAAAATCTCATCAACCCCACTTAGGAACATGTAATTAATGCACATTAATTATATTTTCCCCTTTTAAGGATGCAACCATGCCTTTCCTTTTCGTAAGGAAAGTAATAGGTAGACACATTGCTTAAAGAAAGGTACAAGTATGAGACAAATATTCAATTTAACATGTATTTTGCATGGAACAAAGGAACATAATGAATGATATATCGACCAATAAGGCATGCATGGTTGGTGGTGACCAAATAAGTTTATAATAGTGGTGAGAAACATATGAAACAAATATAGGTTGTTGATAAAAATATGTAGTAATTATAAACTCCACTCTCATGTAATGTGCCACATAAACTATTCCAACTTCTCTAATTTGATTCTTATAATGGTTGAAGCAAATTTATTGCTCCAAAATAGGGATGTATACTTATTCATAATAAATTTCCATGAATGGCCAAGAATTGTTAGGACGATGATCATTTACATTATTTGTGTAACTACCAATTTCTAATTTGTATATGGAATGCATG
Organism: Pinus albicaulis; assembly: GCA_034641835.2. Taxonomy (NCBI): domain Eukaryota; kingdom Viridiplantae; phylum Streptophyta; class Pinopsida; order Pinales; family Pinaceae; genus Pinus; species Pinus albicaulis. The sequence goes on along the minus strand of CM076584.1, from coordinate 1,595,040,572 downwards.
AAGAAATCTCTCTTTTACATTCTTGTGTTTTAGAAGTAAAGTTATTTCCCAATTACATTTATGATTTTAGGGGTAGTGTTTTATCTATGTTTGTATATTTGTTATTAATAATAGAAACCAACAAGGTGGATAATCATTGTCTCAGGTAAGAAGAACTTATTTTTTGATATGTGTGTTTTTATTGCAATAGTTGTTCTATTATTTTGAAATTCATCTTTATGTTGATTATATTGTGATGTAGATTCTCCTTCATTTTATATAGATTGCTTTCAAAGTTTAACAATTTGTATCAAAGTGGTTGTTGGATTCAATTGAACACCTTTGTCACTAAGCTAGAAAAAACTCAATACATAGAATATTGGGATGTTGAGGCCATGTTTTGAAGTCTTTATTAGAAAGCTACACAAATTTGGTTTTTAAGGATAAATTTCTCAAACTGGATAGTGTTATGTCACTATAGTAGTGATTCCATGTTAGGTACCTAATTTCTATGAGAGGTTGGGAAGAAATATATTATAGGAGAAATGACATATAGACACTTAGAGATTGAGCAATTCAATTAATACAACTTCAATTTTGGAAGTTGGAGATGGAATTTTTTTTTATTAAAAGAAATCAAAAGAAAGTTCTCATGAAGGGCAGAAATCCCAACATAATTAAGCATAATTATTGGTGCAAGATGAATGATAAATTCATTGTCTTGACTGAGCCTTGATTTATCAATTTTTATGTTAATGAATGTGTTAGGGGAAACTACAACAAATAAACTTTTAGATAAGCATGGCTCATTTGTGTAAGGCTAACTACCTTACGAAGTTTATATTCTTGTGGAAGAAGTTATACACTTTAAAGATTAAGATGGTGATAAATTGACAATTCATCCTAATGCCTTCAACGCCTTTCTTAATCAACTCAAAGCCACCTATAATGAAGTAAAAGACAACGAGTGATGCATAACCTTTCTCTAGTCTTATAGATTCTTGGAAGGAGTTAATATTTTCCATTAGAAAAGCTACAAAGATAGAGAATCTCAAGTTTAATGAGATCACAGGTCAATGGCTACAACATGAGACAAGGAGAAGAACTTATAAATAAGCATTGATTCAAAATATTTGGTGACTAGGGGCCACTCTAAGGAGTGAAATTATGAGAGATATAATGGAAAGAAATCTAAATCTAAAGGAAGAAATAATAGTAAAGGTAGGAAGTGATAAGAGTTTATTTGTTGGAAATACCATCAAAGAGGTCATTAGGAAAGTGAATATAAGGTCAAAAAATTAAAGGAGAAAGAAGGAAATAAAGAGGAATTATTTTTTAGCTAAGAAACCGGATCCACTCTAAGAGGGCATCATGTCTTGAGTTTGGTGAATCAGACGTGATTTGGCCGGATTCATGTCTATCGATCGTGTATTGTGCGAACATAATCGTGTCTCGATTTGTCAGAAACATGTGGCAGAAAAAGCCCTCTGCAACTTTTAAAAGTCTCGTTTGGGCTCTAATTTCTCACATTGTTTCGAGAGTTAGTTTTCAAAGAGGCAAAGGAGCAAGGAGCAAGGAGGATCAAGGGAGCATTTTCAAGGAGACTCAAGCAACAAGTAAGTGCATTGTCTCTCTATTTTTTTTGCATTCGGTTTGCATGTGCATTTTGCTTTACAAATTTGTGCATTTTTTATTTTTTATTTTTTACAACATTCATGGCTCAATCAGGCGAAACAAGGAAGGGGAAAAGGAAGGAGAAGAATGTCCCCATTGGAGATGCCCCTCCTATTCCAATTTCATCAGGTTTTGCAAGTGTTCCATCTAATGGAAGTGGGGCTACAATAGTTGCTTCAAATGTTGAGGGAAGACAACAACCTAAAGATAACAAATATCCATTGTGGAAATATGTCACAAGAGAGGCAGGACTAGGAAACAAGATGAAGGGAGGAGGCAATGTTGCTTGGAAATGCAGTTGTTGCAACAATCATTTCATGAGCATATATTATCGTGTGAAATCTCATTTGTTGGATTTACCAAGTTGTGGAATTGCAGCTTGTACATAGGTGTCTTTAGAAAATAGGAAAGAAATGGAAAGAGAGGCATTTTTTGGTGTCGCAAATGTGACTGCAAAAACTAAAAAAAACAAGAATGATGACCCCCTTCCATTCTTGAGGAAAAGAAGCAACAAGTTCCCATTTGAGAATTCTAGTGGGAGACAAGCAAAAAAAAGGGTCCAATGGACAATATTTTACAGAAAAAGAAATGAGAAGAGCTTTATCTCACCATTGCCTTTTGTTTTCTATTAGAACTTCATATCCTTCAATGTTGCACACTCACCTCTATTTATTGAGATGTGTCGAGCTCTAACTCAAGGGGTCCATCAGGGTATGTGCCTCCTGGGTCGGAGAAGCTTAGAACCACATGTAGAAATTGCACCAATGGATTCAATCTGATCACATAATATACTAAAACAAGATACTGAATCCTTCTACAATATTTGCGGAAAATAAACATGATCACACAATCACACCAAGTAAGAGAAAGAAGCAAATCAATCAAACAACACAGATATTTTTCCTGAGGAAAGCTTGATGCTCAAAACCCCTCTATATTATTGTATAATCAACCAAGGAGTCATGAAACATTACAATGCACTCTTCTCACAAGAGTTTTTTGCACTCTACCAACTGTCTCACACTGATCCGAACAAAATCAACCAACGCTTAGCCAATTTCCTGCCTCTGCTCAGCTTGTCTTCCTTGCACAATTCTAAGAACAATTGATCCCTATTAATTAGGAAATTCAACCTTCCAAAACTATGCAATACATCATGGGAAATCCTATGGTTTCCTAATTGCGCGCTGACAATTTACTAATAATACAACTGATAGATAGCATCCCTTTATCCTCTATCTCAACTGGGTCTTCATCAGAACTAACATGCATGCAGCTATTAATAGCAAATCATCAGTCACTTGATAGATCACTGCATGTGAATTAAATCTGATTTAATTCACTTGACCTCTCATTAGTGAAACAATCAGTTACAACTAGTTAGACTAACTTTAAATCACTTAATTGAGTTAACTAATTTCTCATGCATTAAACTAATACACTAACTGCAAATTGGACTCTAAAACAAATAGAATCACTCTACATGCCTCACCAACCACCCTCAACTCAAATTTCATGAGCTAACTTAGTCTATCACACTCAATTAACTATTACAAGTGATTATGAGATATGATTACAATTTATTGTCCAATTTAATTAAGGGAAAATTAAATTAGACACACATTTCTTGTTGATTTTTCAACACCACATTGTTGACGAAGGCAAAGAAAGAGGTGGACAAAATTCTTGAGCCTATTGAACCAACATGGCCAACATCTAGGGTTATAATTGTTTATTATGGATGGATAGATCCAACACGAAACCCACTCATCAACTTCATGGTGTCTTCCTTGAATGGTCCAGTTTTCTTGAAATCAGTGGATGTACTTGGACAATACATGGATGCATAGTATATGGGTGAGTTGTTTATTAAATTTATTGAAGATGTAGGTGTTGATTCTTGTGTGCAAATCATTATAGATAATGCACCTATTTGCAAGGTTGTTGGCATGATTGTGGAAGCTAAATATCCACAAGTATTTTGGACACCTTGCATTGTCCACTCATTGAAATTAGCACTAAAATCTATCACTTCTGATGTGCTTTGGATTGGAAGTAATATTGAGGATGCACGACATATCCGCAACTTTGTACAAAACCATACAAATTCCCTCACTATCTACATGGAGTACACCAATCTATCATTGTTGAAAATTGTGGATACACGGTTTGCCTCTTCATTCATCATGTTGAAGAGGTTGAGGGAGGTAAAGACCGCTCTTGGGGCCATGGTTATTTCAGAGTTTTGGTCTTTTTGGAGAAAGAAAGATCAAGCAGCCTCAAAAAGAGTGAAGGACACAGTGTTAGATGATGTCTGGTGGGAGAGGGTAGATCTACTTATTCAGATCATGGACCCTATAATTTCCTTGATTTTATTTGCAGATACAGACCAACCCATCTTAGGAGAGGTTTATGAGGGATGGGATTCCATGAATGAGTCTGTGAGGAGCACTATTTTACATAATGAGTGCCTCGAGTATGATACATCACCAAAGACCTTCTTCACCACCATACAAGATATTATTTTTAGTAGATGGGACAAGAATTGCACACCTTTACATTGTTTGGCTCTCTCTTTGAACCCAAAATACTGTAGCCATGAGTGGTTGAATGGTGGACCTTCCTGCAAATTCCCTCCTCCAATGGATGGTGAAATATCACAGGGGAGGAAAGATGCATTCAGGAATATTTTTCAGGATAGAGCACCCCTTGATGAGGTGGAGGATGCCTTTGCATAGATTTCCACTAGCACTAGTCGATTTGCAAGATAAGATGTGATTAGAGACATGGGGGCTAAGAAGCCATATTCTTGGTGGGAAAATCATGGGGCAACAAGCCCTCCTCTACAACAGTTAGCCATGAGACTCCTCTCTCGGGTGACTTCATCCTCTTGTTGCGAGAGGAATTGGAGCACATATGGGAATATGTATAGTTTCAAGAAGAGTAGGCTTGAGCATTCCAGGGCAGAGACAATGGTGTATGTGCACATCAACATTCGTCATATTTATAGGCAGAGGGATGAGTGGTTGAAGGGAAAGAAAAATATGCGGGATGTTTTTCCTAATGGTATGGGTCTGGACAACATTGTTGAGTTGGAATTGGCCAACTTGGATCTCAATTATTCAGTGCTAGAGCCTATCGCATTTGATGATGGTGATACTGTAGAGGGGTCATCCTCCACACCAGTAGATGCAGGATGGCATTGGATACATAGGAGGAGGATGTAGTAGAGGAGAGCAGTGGTGATCATGATTATGGGTACAATAATGTTGATTTTTATGATGAGGATTGATGACTCATGAGCTACCTACTGCCTTGAGGCATGTAGTTGTTTTGTATTTGCTATTTCTATTTTCCGTTGGCATTGTACTACCTATGTAACACAATTTTATTATGATTACTTAATGATAAAACTACAGTATCTTGTCTTTCTCCTATTGCATCGTTGATGAATATGTCACAATTGCATTCGTATGCATAAAGTTACTTTGTATCTTTGTAAAACTTACATCTAGATGAATATATATGTTTGAATCAATGAATTTGTGTATGAAATATATAATTTGTAATATATATATATATATATATATATAACGTGTCTTATTCCAGGGGGCCACCGTGTCCGTGTCTGACACTCGAATCCTTGTGTCCTTCGTGTCCCCGTGTCAGGTGACTTAGGCATTTAGGATTCTAGTTCTGAGGGAAACATGTATCTCTCTTAGGCATTTTGGTTAAGTAACATCCATGAGGAGGCGTGGTTGATTAATTTGCAAGCTTTCTCCATATGAATCTTCAAATATAGTGGTTTTTGTATAATTTACGAAGAATCATGTGGCGGAAAAATATTTCTTGGAGAAAATTTTAGTGATGATATATTGTCAATTGTGTTAATGTAAAAGTCAAATACAAAGAACCAAATTCCCAATGTTTGATATGTGCTTGTATTCGAATGAAACTAATTTTCAATAAGCCAAATTATTGATAGAATATTCTCCAAAGGAGGTTGTAGATTGGTTCAAGGGACTACGGTTTTAGCCAAGGATGTTTAACTTAGAACACTATACAGGTTGGATGTGACTACTCAAGTTATGGGTTCTGGAAATTCAACGTCAAAAAAGGCTAAGTCAAAGATAACATCAAAGGCATCAATCATGATGTTGTGGCATAAATGGATGGGAAATCTTGGTGCCAAAATAATATATGAGCATTGTGCACTAGATCATCCATTACATTGATTGTATGAAGGACTATTTTGACTTTTGTAACACATGTGCTTATAAAGAAAACTAAATTTCAATTTTCCTTGACTAACAACAAAGATTAGGAGGAAATTGAGATGGTGCATTTGTGATATTTGGGGACCTATAAATACAATCTCTAATGGAGGATCTCATTATTTTACCACTTTCATTGTTGACTTTTCACAAAAGTCATGTATTCATTTCAAGTCAAAGAAAAATAGCATGTTTGAATTTTAAGTATTGTTCCAATGAGTTTGAGAATTTGTTTTTGAAATTTCAAGGTATTGCGAGCCAAAAAACACTACACATACTCGTAAACAAAAATTATGTCATTGGGAAAAATTGAATCAAACCCTAATGGAGAATGTAGGGAGAATGAAAGTGGATGTTGGTTGGATAAAACCTTTTGGGTCGAAACAATTGCTACAACCAATTGTTTGAAAAATAAACCACTTAGTTCAATTTTGTGTGAGAAGACACCAAATATGGCTTTCACTAGAGAAAATCCCTTTGTTTCACATTTCAAAGTTTTAGGGTGAGGCCTACATGCATGTGCCTAAGGTTAACATGGAAAACATTAACAACAAATCAACCAATTGCACCTTTATCCATTATTCAAAAGGAGTTAATGGATGCAAGTTGTATATTCCATCTAAGCATTGGTATACCCATATTCAAAGTGTGATCTTCAAGGAGGAGAAATCTTGTGAATATCACCATGAAGAATTTCTACTAGTAGAATGTCACTTTCGTAGGGAAAAAATTTCGAGTAGTCTTTAGTGCGACTTTTTGAAGACTTTTATGGTGGTTTTTTCTAGTCTAATTTCTCTAAAATTCGGTAAGAATTCATTGAAAACAGAAGTTTGATGGGTAACCTTGCAGAATAAAAGTTCCCTAAAGGTTTTTAAAGGTCCTGAATCCATATATACAATCAAAAAACGAGTTTAAATAATATAAATCAAGGTTTTACCTCAAATTATTTTACCATATTCTGGCACCTAAAACTCCAAAAAGTAACACTAAATACAACTCCAAAAATTTTGCACAACGATTCCAATACACAATAATTCAATGCAATTAACATAATTTACATTTAACCCTATTATGTTGTGACAAATTGTAAAACCCTTTTTAATCAAGTGACAAAATAAATAGAGCAATCTGTCACGTAAGGAATATAAAATCAAGGAGTGGGCTAACCATTCGACGGAATGCCCTTTGGCTTTTGCACCCCCGACGACCGGCGAAAAACTTTCAGCAACCTCGTACCCTCCGTCTCAAAGGGAAATTAACATCCGTTAACGCAGTAAGTGAGATGTATATTTGGGCGCTCCGTCCACGTTTTCCAGTCCTGCGTAAGTAGCCACACGAGTCACCCAGCTACCTCGCGAAGCCAGTTGAGGGCCGAAGTGATAGGATTCTCATTTCCATTTCAAATTTGAATCGACTAGATTAAATGGGAGTAATGAATTCCTATCTACTGCAGCTTTGGTTTTACCACCCAAACCCGTCCACTCAGCAATTTGAATTTGGAGCTCCTTATTCATTCCGTCGACCGCTCCTTATTCATTCCATCGAGTGGATTTTGATTCATTCTGTCAAGAGCACTTCATTCCTACATTCCACCGAGCCCTCCAATTTTTGTCTTTGTCGTGAGGACCCTCTAGCAGTTAGACGAGAAACATTCGAGCAACTACCAATGGTTTAAGAAGTGGAGCTGAGAGTGGAAACAATTAGGACACAAATTTGGGAACTAGCAACTATCATAACTGTTTTTTTCACATTTTTTGGAAAATTTTCAAAATATTGTTTTAGTTTCTGTTTGTATATGGTGTCGGTGTGAGATTAACATTCGAGAGCTGGATAAGTTCTTGAACAAGAGCGAAGGCATTTATTTATGAACAAGAGCAGAGGTTATTATTTCTGGGCCGTTGGATAGCTTAAGCAAACTGGCCAAAAGAATGTCCATTCCTCTATTGATTGGAGGTAAGAAAATTTTCCATATATCAGCAGCAATTGCAATATCTAATTCTCTGATTTTCATTTTAGTGACCTTAATTATTTATAGACTTTCTGCGTTGATGTAATTGGTTTGTTTATTGATTTCATGTTTCTAGTTTTTCTTCCACTCTGTAGAGAACTTGCATAGCACTGCTTGCAGAGGGTGGAATAATATTTGGACAGAGTACACAGGGTACAATGTAGCTACTTCCCACATATTTGATTTCTTTAAATTAACAAAATTGCAATTTGTAAGCACTTCATTTTTTACAGGGTACAATGTAGCTACTTTCCATCTCTTTGATTTCTTTAAATTAACAAAATTTCAATTTGTAAGCACTTCATTTTTTATTTCTAGTTTTTAATAAGCTTCCTTTGCTTCTTTGTGCTTCCAATTTTAGGGACAAATTTAACCAAAGACCAATTTACTAAGCGTGGACAAGGAGAACTAGCAGGAGCAACACGAAACGTAAATTTCCCATTTATTGTGTTTTTCCTTTTTATATAATGCAAATTTAAAGAGAGAGAGAGAGAGCGGCAACTCGTTGTTGCAGGAGCGGCAACAGTGAGTTGCTGCCACTGTAACAGTGTATTGTCATTGTTAGTGTCAGTCTAGTCATACTGCCATCAGTGATCAAAATTTCTCTTTTGCATTTGCATATTAGGAGTCCCATACCAATAAATTTCACCATTCCGCTAGGTCATGGATTCATTAATGGCAGTGATTTTTTATCAGTTTTTCCTCATGTGAAACTTGTTGATTCTCCTCTCTATGGTCTTTGGTCATGAGCTACTTTCACTTTCTGAGTCATGTCAGTAGGTCATAGGATGGGTCTCATTAAGTTCTAGGGTCTCATCATGGTCAAAATTAATGAGTTAAGTGTCAAATAAATATCAACAAGGTTATGAGGAGGTCAATAAATTCAAAGTCACAACACCTAGAAGATCAAAGAAATATTTTATTTAGTTTGATGTAATTTTCACCTCAAAACCATGTTTTGAGGTGAAAATATGATACTTTGCCTTTATTATCATTCATTATTTAATTTTATGTCAGCATATGTAATAAGTCACATTTCAGAAGCTGCCATCTCCACCAAGTCATCACCCTGACTTTCAGAGGAGTTTTCCATAGCATGCTTAGCATCAAATCATGTTCCAAGTAGATTCAGCAAAAAGAGCCCAGAAAGAGATTTCCAACAGTATATTACACTCTCAAAACTGACTTCTGGATTGAAATTTATGCCTAAGTGAAGTAAAAGGTCCCCTATACCCTTAAACAATCCCTTTTCCCACATTTCCCTAAAATTTATTTTATTAAAGTTTTATTTTTTCTTTAATAAATCCCTTTCCCCCCCCCTCCAATTACATAATCACATTATTAAAATCCTGAAAATACATATGCGATTAAAACCACTTCCCCACCATTACCCCTAAACTTTATAATAAAGTTTAGATATATAAATTCCCCGCCGTTCATAACCACTTCCCCTCCATACTCCTTTAAAACCATTATAATAACATTTTAAAATTTTGTTATTATAAAATCCTGATTTATACATAAACCACTTCCCCTCCATGCTTTGAAACTTTACAATAAGATTTAAAGTTTCATTATAACCCGTCGTTTCAAACCCTCCCCTTACAATAAGATTTAAAGTTTCATTATAATCCGACGACCCATATGCTATCCGACCATCACAATAAGATTTAAAGTTACAATAAGATTTAAAGTTTCATTATAATCCGACGACCCATATGCTATCCGACCATCACAATCGGTGCTTTCATAAAGTCCCCTCCGATTGAGCGCTCCTGATTGACATTCCCCGATTACACTCCCGCCGTCGATTTGTTCATCCGATCGAACGGCCTACAAGTCATCGCGCTCATCGGCATCGGTATTTTCATATTACACTCCGCCCTGCTCTCCTCTGATCCCCGATGCCGATGGACCTTCAGGCCCACCATATTATCTTCCGCCCAATCCATAATAAAAAGCCATTTTCCTTTGTAAAATCGAATCTTATATTATCTCGTTTTACCAAGGACCTCCCCCAATCACATCGGCAAAATCTTTCAGCACATTATATTTTTCCCCTCTTCCACGCCCGACTCCGATTGCAATATTCCTCCCGGGTCCCACCTTAAAGCTCTCTGCCATTTCAAATGTAAAATCGTTCTTTCCTTTTTAAAAGCGCCCAACCTTTCCCTTTTATATTTTATTACCGCCCCGTTATCCCTTGTACATTATTTCAAAATGCATCGGAGCTTTTCGGCTTTGTTCAAAAATATCCAAACCCCGATCCCCGATTGTGATTGCTCCATCGCAATGTGTATTTTAAATGCTTCACTTTATATTGTATCCCCCTTCCTCCCCCCGATTCCGATTGCGATTATATCTCCCTGTCCCACCTTGATCCCTTCTCCCTTTTCAAGCGAGATGTGGTGCTCTCCCTTTGTAAAAAGCGGAGAGCCATTTTTCATATGTTGTAGAGGGATTTCTCCGCTATTTTATGGTATTTCCCCATCGGAACTTGCCAAATTGCATCAGAGTTTTTATATATGCCTTGTTCTCATTTCTTTGATCCCGATCGCGATGATACCATCGCATACCATGTTTTAATTGCTCCATTTTATATTATATCCCCTCCGCCCATCGATTCCCATTCCAATTGTGATGCAGACCCCACCTCCTCTCCTTTCATTCCTATCCAATTCAAAATCGGTTTTCTCCCTTCACTAAAGCATAGTTTCATTTTATGTTATTCAAAGGCATTCCATTAAAGTCAGTACAGTGAATGACAGTCAAAGGCCGAAAGCTTATATAAAACAGAGATTGCTACAGCAGCAGCAAAGTAGGAAATCTGTTTTCGGATCACCTATTTTCTTTCATCCATGTATAACAACGAATTTTCAAGTGGTCAAATGTCTTATTGTTCCTTATTTTTAGAGGCAAATTGTTGGTTCTATTTGCTATATTCAGATTTCAGTTATGAGTTGTTAAACAACTCCCTCTTTTCGTGGATCTATGTTCCCACATTTCAACTTATTTAATGTATTTGTAAATCATTTGTAAAGCAGTCTGTAACTTAAAAGTAGGGGAATAGTGTGGAAAAACGCTTTGCGCTCCATTGTATAGTTTGACAGGGAATTAATAAGAGATGCAGCTCTGATTTGTGGGATCCATGTGGTATGAGATTTTGCATTTCTTCTCTCCTTTGTTTCATATGTAATTTTTTATGTTTCACTTTCCATCCATAAACATTTCCGTTTGAATGCTTTCAAGATAGAAAGGTAGAATCCATTTTATATGCTCTGCCTTGGGAAATCATTCATACTCTGTGTTTTTCTTCTGTTTGAAAAGGATCCAACTTTTATGCCCTTTTCAAATCCTCACCAGTCTCTCCATTTCATCCTTATGTAACCTTATTTGCTAAAATTTCCTGCCTACCTTGCCCCATGAAATACCCTATGTCTTGATTTAATTCCCCAGTTTCAAACTGTCCCTTTTATCCCATACATCCCTGAAAATTTCATTCATTTATCAAACATTTTTCCCATTTATATACCTAGCATAAAATCAGTCCATTATTATACTTTGTTGAATATCCTTTTCACAGAGAGAGCCCTCTCCTGTCCTTGTATGGCTAGCTACAAGGCTGAGCGTGGTTCAGATGTTACCCTGTTTTGCCCTTTTTCAGCCTGGGGTCCAGATTAGGTGCTAACATCTCTGGCGACTCCACTGGGGGAAAATATGATCTGACTGTCTTCGAGCTCACACTCTCAACTCTCATTGACAGTGTTTATTCTGTTTGAAGAAAGTCACAGTCAGCCCCTGTGTGAATAAAGAAGTATTGAAAACCTTTGCTAAGGTTAAACCTTGGTTACATAAAACGCGATGATTTTAAAGAAATCTCTGTTGATTGAAGTAAAGAGCTTTATTCTTTACCGGTGGAGCAATATTAAGTGGGACCCAGTCGTTGAAGTTAACACCACATTCAAGTGTTAAACCACAGTTAAAATGCAGTTGATTTACCACCAGCGGGTTTCGGAAACCAAAACCACCGTCATCGCGATGCTTTTGCCCCGGAGCAAAACCACTTCAAAAAAAACGCGATCCAATAATATAAGGGCACGTCATCACCCCAATACTGCCCATATCGCGCAACTTTCATGCGTTAACCCGCTGCCATGAAAAAAATGCGATATTCACAAGGATCATTCGATCTGGAGGATGTCAAATCTGACCGTAATCACGCAGTAAAGTGCACAAGTTATAATTCAAGGTATGATCCAGCGGTTTTATATTATTTAATGTTTATTTTATTCATAAAAAGGCGAAATATGGATACGTGGGCCCCTGCTGAATGAAATATATGTCGCGTTAAATGAGTTTTATGTTGTAAGTTCAAAGGTTAGTATTTTTAAAAGAATTGCGCCACTGTTATATCATTACGACCGGAGTAAGGTTTTCTCAAGTATTTTTAAAGTGTTCCCCTAAATCACATTAAAAAGATTTGCTTGAGAGCTTTGGAATATTATTTCACGGCGAAACATTGTCAAAGCACATTGGAAGGGAATATAATTTCAAGCACTTGTTCCAAATTCATAATGGTATCAGAGCGTAAAGGATTAATCACCCCAGTAATATCTTCCCTGGTAAAGAATCACAGAGTATCATATCTGAATGTTGATGGTGAACAACAATCAGATGCATATGAAGGCTGAATTTTTTACCTGGTGACTCCAACTTAATGTAAAGACTCCACTAGAGGACTGACTCTTTTTGCAGGAAAATGGAAGGATCTTACACAAAATTCAGGTATTGAAAGTGGAATGGTATTCAGGATCTATTCTGCTTTCTTGTAAATTACTTCTTTTCTTTTCCTGAAGTTGTCCTGAAAGTTTTTCAGAATTTGCTGCATGATAAAGGTGACCAAAATCTTGGTTCTACCTATTCAAAAGGTATAAATACTGAGGTTTCTTTTGATCTTGGCACCCATCCTTTTTCTCAATCTTATGATGACCCTCTTCGAATTGATGAGCCTAAAGAGACCAAGACTCATCCTCTAGCTCCTGTATATACTCCTAGAACTCCTATAGTCCCAGATAGATATAAACCTCTCATCTTACCTCCTATACTCCATGCTTTCCCTACAAATTATTACCTTTATTTTCCGAGGTTTGATGGTGAATGTGACAACATCAATGCTGAGCGACATGTGTAGAATGTTGAGACTTTCCCAGAACTTTTTGAAGTTGATGAAGAGGATGTCAGTATTAGGCTTTTTTCTCTTTCTTTGCAAGGAAAAGTCAAGAGTTGGTTCAAAACCCTGCCTGATGCCAGCATCTCAGATTTCCAGTAGTTCTTCAAAGTCTTCCTCAACAGATGGGTGGTCAAACAAAACCCTTTCCTGATTTTAGAAGAGTATACCTAGTTGAAAATACAGTTAGGGGAGACTGTACAATAGTTTTCTGCCAGGTTCAATCGAGTCTATTATTTGATACCTGCCGATATAAGACCTCCTCCTGGCTCAGCTCTCTTACATTACTTGGGCGCTTTCGATCCAGAAATGGAGTTTCTGTTGAGAGAAAGGAACTTAGCAACACTTGAAGAGATACATAATAGTGCAGTAGATGTAGAGGCTAATCTGTTGATCAGAAGAGCAAAACTGAAGGAAGAAGAAAAGAAGAATGTTGCAGAGCACCTGACACCTTCAGAGGTAAAGCTTGACCTTTTGGTAAGCGCAGTGGAAAAAATGATGCAAAAAATCACTACAAGGAATGAAAATGACATTCAAAGACAAATGGCTTATCCAAAACATTCTCTTTCTTACCCCAGTTTTCATCGATCTAACAATGACTGTGTTATAGAACATCTCGGAGAAGAGAGATCCATTGATATGACATGTATACTTGATGATATGTTTTATGTTGATGATTTGCCAAAGTTTGATCAATACGATGATGATGATGATTATGTTTTCCAAACAAAAGCTAATCTTGCAGAGCAATCGACAGTTGGTTTATGTGAGGAAGTTCAGTTTCAACAGCTTGAAAACAGTAATCATCTAATGCATATCATCCAGGACAGTGATGAAGGAAGTATGGAAAATTGGGAAGTAAGTGAGGGATCTTTGCCTATTTGTTTTGCTTCAATTTAGTTCATCAAAGATAACTTTCAAGCAATTAGAAATAAAAAATCTCTCAGTTTTAATGTTGAGGTTGAGACAGATAGTGAAATTCCTGGGAAAATCGTTAATGAGAAATCTTCTCCTGAAACGATTGATGAAATCATTTGCAATATAAAATCCTCCCTAGCTCCAGATTTGCAACCACCAAACGAAATTGAAGGTTAGATTACAGATAAAGGCTTGGAAGCTGAAACATATGATCTAATGATGCAAGATGATTCTGTACCCTTATGTTTTGAAGCATTTCAGTTCTTCAAGCAAAATTTTCATAATATCTCTAAAGAAAAAGATGAGCAGTCTGTAGAGTGTCATGTAGTCTCATTAAAATCAATAGATACATCACAACAGTCTTTTCAATTTTTTTATGACCTATAGCTGATGTGTTGGATGATGTTTGTTGTAAAATTCCTTCTCCATTGGCTAAACATGTGTCAGAAAAGAGTGTTGACAGTAACTTTATTCGAAAACCGACTTCATTGTCTTGTTCAGTAGGCATTTCGTTACTAAGCTCATATCAAGGTTTGCAGTCATATGAGGAGACTAATGAAGAAGAATTTTGTTTTGTTTGGGATCATCAGCACAGATTGGTTATTCACGAATTTCAGGATCCTTTTGTCAACTTGTTGAAATCATCAAAGAAAGACAACACAGATGTTAGGAAAATTTTAATATCAAAGTATGAAGATTACCTAGAGCAGAGCAGTGATGTATTAATGGAAATCAATAGCTATTTTTATGAAGACCCTTTCGAAACATTCTTGAGGTCATCCAGTCAACTCATGCTTTGCAATTTTATCAAGATTCAACTTGATTCCAAGCTTCCATGGGAGTTGCCTATCAGTTCTTCTCTCTACTTGCTCATTAGAAAGCACTTGGGGAGAATTCAAATAGCAGCCACGATGCTTACATGGTCGCATTGATTATTCCATTTCACTTGATCGGGTGGTGAATAGGACAATTAGAGTAGGTTTGATGAATAAGCTCAATTATGAGCATCTTTCTAGTTGGTCAATTGTGTTTTAGTCATGTCTTAAGTCAATTTGGTTTTATTATGGTTGTCAGTCTTAGCCTTGAGTCAGAGTCAGTCTGCAGTATTTTTGACTCCATGCCCAATGGATAAGGCTACTTGGTCTACGGTGTTCTTGGCACCTCCAAGGAGCTACCATCCCCATTGGAGCCAATGTTAGTGTCAGTCTAGTCATACTGCCATCAGTGATCAAAATTGATCTTTTGCATTTGCATATTAGGAGTCCCATACCAATAAATTTCACCATTCCGCTAGGTCATGGATTCATTAATGGCAGTGATTTTTTATCAGTTTTTCCTCATGTGAAACTTGCTGATTCTCCTCTCTATGGTCTTTGGTCATGAGCTACTTTCACTTTCTGAGTCATGTTAGTAGGTCATAGGATGGGTCTCATTAAGTTCTAGGGTCTCATCATGGTCAAAATTAATCAGTTAAGTGTCAAATAAATATCAGCAAGGTCATGAGGAGGTCAATAAATTCAAAGTCACAGCACCTGGAAGATCAAAGAAATATTTTATTCAGTTTGATGTAATTTTCACCTCAAAACCATGTTTTGAGGTGAAAATATGATACTTTGCCTTTATTATCATTCATTATTTAATTTTGTGTCATCATATGTAATAAGTCACATTTCAGAAGCTGCCATCCCCACCAAGTCATCACCCTGCCTTTCAGAGGAGCTTTCCACAGCATTTTCAGCATCAAATCATGGTCCAAGTAAATTCAACAGAAAGAGCCCGTAAAGAGCTTTCCAACGGTATATTACACTCTCAAAACTGACTTCTGAATTGAAATTTATGCCTAAGTGAAGTAAAAAGTCCCCTATACCCTTAAACAATCCCTTTTCCCACATTTCCCTAAACTTTATTTTATTAAAGTTTTATATTTTCTTTAATAAATCCCTTCCCCCCCCCCTTCGATTACATAATCGCATTATTAAAATCCTCAAAATACATATGCGATTAAAACCACTTCCCCACCATTACCCGTAAACTTTATAATAAAGTTTAGATATATAAATTCCCCACTGTTCATAACCACTTCCCCTCCATACTCCTTTAAAACCATTATAATAACGTTTTAAAATTTCATTATTATAAAATCTCAATTTATACATAAACCACTTCCCCTCCATGCTTTGAAACTTTACAATAAAATTTAAAGTTTTATTATAACCCACTGTTTCAAACCCTTCCCTTTCCAATTGCATCGCAACGTTTTATATGAGCGTCCCGATTGGCCTATCACAAAAAATTCGATGCGATTCACCCTATTGACTCTGCCCAATGTACATCATGATCGTTGATCGCCCCCCCTAATCCGACGACCCATATGCTATCCGACCATCACAATCGGTGCTTTCATAAAGTCCCCTCCGATTGAGCGCTCCCGATTGACATTCCCCGATTACACTCCCGCCGTCGATTTGTTCATCCGATCGAACGGCTTACAAGCCATTGTGCTCATCGGCATTGGCATTTTCATATTACACTCCACCCTGCTCTCCTATGATCCCCGATGCTGATGGACCTTCGGGCCCACCATATTATCTTCCGCCCAATCCATAATAAAAATCCATTTTCCTTTGTAAAATCGAATCTTATATTATCTCGTTTTACCAAAGGACCTCCCCCAATCGCATCGGCAAAATCTTTCAGCACATTATATTTTTCCCTCTTCCATGCCCGACTCCGATTGCAATATTCCTCCCGGGTCCCACCTTAAAGCTCTCCGCCATTTCAAATGTAAAATCGTTCTTTCCTTTATAAAAAGTGCCCAACCTTTCCCTTTTATATTTTATTACCACCCCGTTATCCCTTGTACATTATTTCAAAACGCATCGGAGCTTTTCGGCTTTGTTCAAAAATATCCAAACCTCGATCCCCGATTGCAATTGCTCCATCGCAATGCGTATTTTAAATGCTTCACTTTATATTGTATCCCACTTCCTCCCCCCGATTCCGATTGCGATTATATCTCCCGGTCCCACCTTGATCCCTTCTCCCTTTTCAAGTGAAATTTGGTCCTCTCCCTTTGTAAAAAGCGGAGAGCCATTTTTCGTATGTTGTAGAGGGATTTCTCCGCTATTTTATGGTATTGCCCCATCGAACCTTGCCAAATCGCATCGGAGTTTTTATATATGCCTTGTTCTCATTTCTCCGATCTTGATTGCAATGATACCATCGCATACCATGTTTTAATTGCTCCATTTTATATTATATCCCCTCTGCCCATCGATTCCCTTTCCGATTGTGATGCGGACCCCACCTCCTCTCCTTTCGTTCCTATCCAATTCAAAATCGGTTTTCTCCCTTCACTAAAGCATAGTTTCATTTTATGTTATTCAAAGGCATTCCATTAAAATCAGTACAGTGAACGACAGTCAAAGGCCAAAAGCTTATATAAAACAGAGATTGCTACAGTAGCAGCAAAGTAGGAAATCTGTTTTTGGATCACCTATTTTCTTTCGTCCATGTATAACAGCGAATTTTCAAGTGGTCAAATGTCTTATTGTTCCTTATTTTTAGAGGCAAATTGTTGGTTCTCTTTGCTATATTCAGATTTCAGTTCTGAGTTGTTAAACAACTCCCTCTTTTCGTGGATCTGTGTTCCCACATTTCAGCTTATTTAATGTAATTGTAAATCATTTGTAAAGCAGTATGTAACTCAGAAGTAGGGGAATAGTGTGGAAAAACGCTTTGCGCTCCATTGTATAGTTTGACAGGGAATTAATAAGAGATGCAGCTCTGATTTGTGAGATCCATGTGGTATGAGATTTGGCATTTCTTCTCTCCTTTATTTCATATGTAATTTGTTATGTTTCACTTTCCATCCATAAACATTTCCGTTTGAATGCTTTCAAGATAGAAAGGTAGAATCCATTTTATATGCTCTGCCTTGGGAAATCATTCATACTTTGTGTTTTTATTCTGTTTGAAAGGATCCATCTTTTATGCCCTTTTCAGCTCCTCACCAGTCTCTCCATTTCATCCTCATTTAACCTTATTTGCTAAAATTTCCTTCCTACCTTGCCCCATGAAATACCCTGTGTCCTGATTTAATTCCCCAGTTTCAAACTGTCCCTTTTATCCCATACATCCCTGAAAATTTCATTCATTTATCAAACATTTTTCCCATTTATATACCTAGCCTAAAATCAATCCATTATTATACTTTGTTGAATATCCTTTTCATGGAGAGAGCCCTCTACTGTCCTTGTAGGGATAGCTACAAGGTTGAGCATGGTTTAGATGTTACCCTGTTTTTCCCTTTTTCAGCCTGGGGTTCAGATCAGGAGCTAACAGTCGCCACTGCTCAAAATTAAAATTTTATTTATATTTTCAAATTTTCTTTATTTTATATTAAACAGTTCTCTAGTTTATCTATTAATGTTTTAGTTATTTACTATGTTTATCGTTTACAAATATACTACAAATTTAAAGAGATAGAGAGAGAGAGAAGCAACTCGTTGTTGTAGTAGCGGCAACAACGAGTTGCCACCACTATAACAGTGTATTTCCGCCTCTGCTCAAAACAAAAATTTTATTTATATTTTCAAATTTTATTTATTTTATATTAAAAAGTTCTCTATTTTATCTCTTAATGTTTTAGTTATTTACTATGTTTATTTTTTACAAATATACTGCAAATTTAAAGAGATAGAGAGATAGCGATAACTAGTTGTTGTAGTAGCAACAACAATGAGTTGCCGCAATTGTAACAGTGTATTGTCGCCACTGTAACTACTCATCTCAAAATTAAAATTTTCATTGTATATTCAAATTCTATATTTTCAAATTTAAAGAGAGAGAGAGAGAGAGCGACAACTCGTTGTTGCAGTAGGGGTAAAAGTGACTTGTTGCCACTATTACCCCTACTGCAACAATGAGTTACTGCTACTGCATTTTAACATTGTAACAATATTTCATTAAATTGTTTTTTTGTTTTGCATATGGTTGTAAAATGGGTTTTGGCTATCCAAATATGGTGCCACCCAAACCCAGGGCATGCACAGACAAGGTTCATGCTTCATAATGAAGCCCTTAGCAAGGTATACCAAAACAGTAGAGAAATACCTAGCATTACTACAAACAAAGAAGAATACTATCATGCTTTGATTGATGGCCTCACAACAACATGAAGTTATGGTGCAAGTGATATTGTCACTTACAAAAACTCTGAATTAATCACCAACCAAATGAACGATACCTACCAAGTCAGAAGATAGAATCTAAAACCCCTTCACCAGTAGGCAAGAACCATTATTGCACAGTTCCAATGCTTCGAGATTATTTACAAATCTGATGTCCAAAGGGTTGCTAAATCAATACGCATTGAAGCAGCATCCAATGGACGTGGATGTGCGAGATATCTAGAGCCAGCATGTGCTCCACCAATAATCATTGATAGGCATCGATATACATGGCCTATTAATGAATGGATTTTTGTTGTCATTGGTATTGGGGTTATTATGGGGGGAGTCATATTATCATGTTCTTATTTCTTGGGATAGATTGGAGCAACCCGATGTCCATTATTTTTGATGTATTTACTTATATGAAGTGTTTTTTATAGATGGCCTCACTCTATTTTTGGGTGTTATATCAAAACACATGTATGTAGAAAATGTGTTTTTCAGCAATACTATTAATGGAATTACATTGTTCTTACAATTTAGTTCTGTAATTTTTATTACAGTTTAGTTTTTTCATTAGATTATGTGATGGATGCTTTTATTATGGCTTTTATTCTGGAAGTCAGATTCCAATTTGATTCAATTGCGCTGGCACATGTACAAAAGCGTTGTCATGTATTTAATATATTTGAAAAAATATTCTCATGTATTTATCAGTGTTTAAATTATATTTTTACTTCTAATTACTTTACATGAAATTATATCACCTCACTTGGACAACTAATTAAACATTGTTATTATAATTCAGTTGTCTAATTTTTATTAAAGTTTAGTTTTCTTATTATATTACGTGATGGATGCATAATATATATAAAACATACATACTTACTATTTCCTTTTACAAATGATATTTTATCAATTAACATCACTTTAAACAGAACCCAAAAATAAACAACAAAATAAATAGTTTTATCAACAAATAGAGGATTCCAAAAGATGCTACAAAATGAGACTATTTATTCATTATAATGCTTTCAATACACCTTCACAATTCAAACTTATATGAACATTCATTCATTCATTATCCAGGAGCAGCACATGCTCCCATAATTTATACAAGCCTCTAATTTGAGTATGATGAGCTCTAATTCTTAAAGAAGTCTCTTCATTGACAAATTATGTGACATACCATTGGTTACAAGCCAACCAAGTTAGCTTATATATCAATCATTATTTTCCCTTTATACATACATGGTTAAATGCAAAATGCAAATGTGACATCTTGAACTTTTGCAATCCATAGATCCAACCTCAAATTCAGGGGCAAAAATGTATAAATATCCAAACAAACAATCCAATTGTTGTGAATTTCTCCATTATCAACATCTACAACCACAAGGCCAGGTGTTTGAATTGAAGCACGTTTTAATATCCATGACAGCAACAACAGCTTAGCATGCAAATAAAGAAAATAATATGAACAACTTGCAAATCAATGAAGTTAACTTGACAACCATAAACTGTAACCAACACTTTATCAGTGCACAGAAGTGAAGAACAAAAAATGACTCCAAGTATGAGTGCATAGTAATTTTGTAGAAGTATTAGTGCACACAAGTGTCACAGAAGGAAATAGTGCATAGAAAGCAGTAATGCTAAAGGCAGTCAAATTACAAGTGATTAAGTTTGATTAGATCTGTTCGACCTGTTTTGATTGGGTCAATAGTAGCATTTGTACTATACCTACTGATGGTAAATTTCCATGCTAAATATTTTCCATATTAGTGAGTTTGGCTTGGGACCACTCCATCATGTATAAATAGATAGAATCCAAGAGGATTCTGGTTGTGTAATTTTTGGTTTTATTACTCGGGTTAATTTTGTGAGTGTGATTGTTGTAATGTTGTTTTGATTAGATTGGTTAGCCAAAATAGGTAAAGTAGTAATGATGTTATTTTGTGCTCAACACCCTTTGATATTAATAGAAGATGGCTAATGGTTGGTTTTTCCCCATTTATATGGTTTATGTCATGGATGCTTAAGATATTAGGTTATGATTATTTGTAGTGTGCAGTACTAATGTCTTGAGTTGTTTTTCAATGCGTTGAATACATTAATTTGGAAGCCCGCACAATGTCTAAAAGTGCAGCACCCCTTTCTGAAGTTGGTTATTTTTTTGATATGTTTAATGGTCATTGTGGATACAATTTTGATCCCATTCACCATTGCAGGATCTTGGTTCTTGCAGTCCATATAGGTGCCTCTTGTGAGATTTCACCTGCTCTGTGGGTGATTCTAAAAGGGATAGCTTCTAATGGGGCTTTGTTAGCCAAAATTTCTGCATTAGCCCAAGTCATACTATCCTCAATGTTAACAAATTCTTTCCCAAGGATGAGTGGTACATGGAAGGGGTGGTATAGACCCTAATTCCTATTTAAAGCAAGTTATTTAAGGAGTCGGCATAATAAAACCCTAAATTATTATGCGACAACTCCTGAGCAATGTCTGACAGTGTACAACGGTAAAGGAAATCTCCCCTGTCCACGACAGCAACGAACTGTCGGTGTTAAATAGGAGGCAGACATTGCGGCAACATATGTCTACATATTGGCACCACCATAAACGACCCGTCCCCATTATTACTGTACCCATTACCCAAACTCTTCCATTGCGCCATTGTCCCACATTTGAACTCTTGCAAACAACTAACACAACCATAGCCACTTTGAACTCTGGCTAAAGATGGGAGGTGCAAGAGTATGCAAAGAAAGTGTTGAAGAATTGTTAGACACATTTCCACCCATTAAACAATTATTTGAACATGTCGGTTGGATAGATTATATTTGCAGGTTTTAGGGGTATGAAAATGACATAGCCCTAGAATTTTCCATGCATTACAGGGAGGGTAGATCAGAGGTAGTAGGGACAGTGGTGCATGTGATATAAGAGGTGATTGCGGAAGTGTCAGGGTGCATGTGATATTTCATTGATTCTCCAATATACCCTGTGCCCAAACAAAGAAAATAAACCCCACACTGCCTAATATAATGAAGGAAAAACGAAAGTGTCAACCAGGGTGGAATCTTTCACCACCGAAATTAATTGACAAGGGAGAGAAGGGGGTCTAATAACCCTCAAGAGTTAATGCTTGAGAATAAATGATTTTGAGTGTCAGAGTTAATGCTCAAGAACAAATGATTTTATCCACACTTAATGCTCCCTAAATGAATTCAAACCTCCTCTATTTATAGATTTTCTAAGGGGTTTCATCTTTTCAATTGATCGAGTGAAGTTTACTCAAAACCACAGTTTTGGGTTTTTTTCACCCAGCTGACCCAAAGTTTGCCCAACAATGGGTATTTTCGCCCAGTTAACCCAAAATTTTCCCAACAATGGGTATTTTTGGTCTTTTATCCTTTTTATGGAGAACTATAGCTTAGGGGGATGGATAGGTTAATAGGTCTTATTTGTCCTCAATTCTTAGAGGACATTACATAGAAAAGGTATAAATATATTAATTCCAAATTTTCAATTTGATGCTAAAAATCAAGTTGAGTGGTTGTCAAAGGAGGTGGATGCAGAAATTCTAAAGGAGAAGAAAATTAGCTTAAAGAAAATATATCGTAAAGAACCAATTATAATATGCATCTTGAACATGATCTACTTGATTAAGGGAATGATCTACTTGATTAAGGGAAAAGTTGAGGGTCCTCAATGAGCAAAATAGTCATGATAGTGGCTATGAGCCTAGTAATTTTAGTTATTTTCCTTTATCTTCCATTGGCAATGAGCCCAACGATATTAAAGAGGCTCTCAATGGTGATGCCTCCCCTCACTAGAAGCAAGCAATGGAGGGAGAAATGAATGTCTTGAAACAAAACCAGGCTTAAGGCATTTGTAAAAACTACTAGAAGGTGATTGGATGAAAATGAATTTTCACCAAGTATCCTAGAAGTGGCTTTATGGAGTAGTATAAGGCTCATTTGGTAGCAAAGGGATGCTCTCACGTAGAGGTTGTGAATTATAAGGAGACCTTCTCTCCAATGGCCAAAATGGCCTCTATTAGTTTGTTGGCATTAGTAGGTACTTATATTTTGAAAGCAAAGAAAATGGATGTGAAGACACCATTTTCCATGGTGAGCTTAAAGCATAAATATTCATGAATTGACTAGAAGGATTTGTGGTAGAAGGGAAAGAGTACACTCTGTATTGGTTGAAGATGTTAGCACTCGAATCTGCCTCGGGCTGAAGAAGGCAAAACTCGAGGCAACATCAAACCAAGCTCAACCTCGTAGCTAGCCCTACGAGGACATGAGAGGGCTCTCTCCAGTCAATCTTGATAAAATGAGCAATAGGGTGCGAGATGAATCAAAATGCAAAACTGATAATAATTTTAGGCTAGTAAATAGATAAGAAAGGGTATTTTGATAAATGACTGGGTTTTCTGGGCTGCATGAGGACAAAGGACAGCATGAGCAGAGAAGTTAAATCCGAGACACAGATTATCTCAGGAGGCAAGACAAGCAATAAATTTAGCATTCAATTTTGAATTTAATGGAGTGAAAAGACTGCTACGAGGTTGACAAGGGCAATAGTTGAATCCTTATCAAACAGAAGAAAACACAGAACATGAATACCTTCCCAAGGCAGAGCAGTAAAGTGGATTATGCCCTTCTCACTTAAAAGTATTCAATTGGAAATGATTATGAAATGAAATGTAAAACATAACGAGCTACATATGAAACAAAAGAAAAGACAAATGCTAAATTTACACCACAAGAATCTCAGGAGTCAGAGCTGTGTCTTTTCATTAAATCCCTGTCAAAAACTGTACAGTGAAGTTTTCCTTCACACCTCTCCTACTGTTTTCCAGAACTCTCCCCCTACAAATGTTTACAATACAATAAATAACTCAGAGTTGTGATAACCAATGATAAAAATAGGGTGTTGTTTCACCTAGAATCATAAAAACAGGAAAAGTCTGCTCTAAAAAGGAGCAACATTACATTTGTTTGTTGATGACCAATTAGAATGCGGAAACTGTAATGTAGAGCCTCTGAAATCGTAACCGAAAACCAAAATAGGAAATCAAACCTATCTTTCTGCCACGGTGGATATCCTTTGTTTAAATTTAGCTTTGACTTTACGCCTTGATATTTTGTTCTCTGCTGGTGGCTGTAGTTCGAACTCCTCCTTGAAAGGTTTGAAAACCAAAATTAGCTTTCTCGTTTGTGACTTCATTAAATTTAGGAGACTTATCATTTTCAATCATCATAGCTCGAACACCTTCATACATTTGCTGAAGGCGGTGCCTAAGTACAGTGAATGCTCCCTTGTATGGAATAGATAACTGCTGTATAACGGAAACCTTTTCTTACCAATAAACCACCCACTTGACTGCCTACTTCTGGAGTTTTTTCTGCCAACCTACCTATTGCCTTTGTTGTCTTCTCAGCATTGAAATGCATCTCTACTGTCTGACAATTCTTTGGTGATAAGATCCTAATATTTTGGTCGAAAAACTGAGTCATTAACTTTTGTTTAAGACGACGCATTTCATTTGCTTCTCCGTGCACCAGAATAATATTTGGTGGCTGAAGTTCATAAAAAAAAACACTTGTCTGGCTAAAATCAGCATGAGCTGAAAATGAAATATAGTGAACTTGTATATTCAGAGGAGCTTGCAACCCACTCATCAATGTCACGCCCTTTGGTTCATTCATAATTGTTTTTGCCAGCGTGCCCTCAACTACATACCCAGGAATTATACATGCATTCTTCTTATCCTGACACCAAATATCAAAGAGCTGCCTTGACAAACCACTCTGCAAACCACCTGGACTAGCCATTACTACTGTAGGCCCATCATCCTCAAAGTTCTCTATGCTTTTGAGAGGCATTATGTGCTTAAAATCAAATGGATTTGAACCTTCAAATTGTGTGCGAATCCTGTCATTCATTGCATTTATGTACGTCTGATAAATAGCCAAGCATCTCTTTGCCAAAGGAGAAGCATAGTAGATTGGAACATTATGGAGCTCTGGATGTCCTGCCCAATATTCATCGAGAATCAACAGAAGTTCCTGAACACGTCCCAATGCAAATGCAGGAATAAGGGCCCTTCCACCCTGAGAGACAACATTGTATATAACATCAGTAAATCCTTTCTTTCTGATAGCTCTGGGCTGATGAAGTTGTACACCATACGTTGACTCAATTATACAAACAACGGGAGAGAACTGAGGAGTTTCAGCAGCACGAAGGTGGCGATCTTCTTCCCGGGAGTAATCACCAGTATATAACACACGCACCCCCGCAATGTCAACCATGAACATCGCTGCACTCAGTACATGTCCTGCTATGTAACACCAGAATCTGATGCCATTCACCTCCAAGGTCTGATGAAAGTCAATCACCTCAATCTTATCCATCGTTCGAAGAATGTCTTGTTCATCAAATAGCATATCTTCAACGGACACTTTGGTTACTTTCACATAATCAGAAAGTAAAAGTTTGTAAATAGCTTTAGTTGCATGTGTCATAAATACCCAGCCTTTGAAAGTTGTCTTCTCTAGGAAATAAGGAAGGGATGTTGTTGACTCTACGCGTCGCGCACAGGCCCAGTGCGTCGCGTCGAACAAGAGCGCCGCGTCAGAAGGAAATTACATTGCAAAATTTGACCCAATGCGCCGCGCAGGTTTTTTGGCACAGTCCTGGTTCTCAAAAACGCAATTTTCACCCTCTCTTCACTTTGAATCGACTTTCATTCAAGTTTTGGATGCACATGAATGTTTTAAACATATGAAAGATCTTTTAAACTTATGGAGTTTGATTTTTTGGTTTAACAAAACCCATTTTTGAAGATTTCGGCACTTTCACAACTTGAAATAAACTCAGTTCTTTGCACTTGACTTTTTGGCTTGAATAATGTTTTCTTGATTGACTTATTGCAGGGATGGTGGCGTGGGACTTCAGCAAAGGATCAAGAGGAGCTGCATGTGAACATTTTCAGCTGAGACACTTTGAATAATTACACATTTATTATGAAGACACAATTGATGATTTCTTCTTCAAAACAGGGTTTTGAAGAAGAAACACTCTCAAGCCTTATTGACTATGAAATTTTGCAATTGAGACTGATTTGGAAGATTTCATGCGAAATAGGTCGACAAAACCCTAGACCTAAAAACTTTTTAAAAAAAATCTTTGCCACCCATGACTTTGAATGACGAGAAATGAACTTTGGTGAATTTGACTCTGACAACAGACTGACAAGACGGAGTCTAACAGAAGAGATCATGTCTAGCTTCAAATAGTGGCCAAGACAATGGTATCAATGGTTCAACAAATATGTTATGGGATAAGGGTTGGTAATAAGTGAAGAAAATTGTAGTTTACTTCACACAATAAGATAATAAATTTCATTATTGTGGTCTTATATCTTTGATGAGACTATTTTGATTAGTGGTTTTAAATAGTTAGTTAAGGAGACCAAGTCTCAATTGTCATGTAAGTTTGACATAAAGAATTTAAGTGAGTTGCACTATTGTTTGGGAATTGAGGTGAAGAGAGAGAACTAAAACAAGACGGTGTATGTCAGCTACAGGAAGTATGTGGAACAAATACTTGAGCTCTTTACAATGAATACATGTAAACTGACTTGCACTCAATCTCAAGTGGGAGTGTATTTGTTGATTAAAATGACTGCTAAGAGAAAATATGAGGAAGAGGAGATGGAAAAATGCAATATGTTAGTGCAATTGGTAGCTTTACATATTCAATGGCATGCTCAAAACTACATACTACACATGGCATGGGAATTATAAGTAGGTATATGGAAAATCTAGGGAGAGATTGTTGGATAGCTATCAAGAGGACCTTTATGTACCTATAGGGCACTAGTGAATATGCTCTTTGCTACCAAGGAGATGGAAGCAAGAAGCTTCATATGTATGGATTTGTTGATAATGAAAACTCGACCGGTGCATATCTATTTACATTGTTTGAAGGAGTTGTGAATTTGGAGTAAGAGACAATAAGTGGATGCCCATTCCTAATCAAATTAAAGTACATTGCAACGTCAAAGACTTCCAAGCACATTTTTTGCTTGTCACAATTATGCACAGGTATTGGACTTTGAACATGGACACATCCCTACTTGTTGTTACAATTAGAATGCAATTACCTTGGGAAAGAATCAAAAGTTGTATCCATGGAAAAATCATATCAAGGTGAAATTATACTATTTTAGAGAGGTTTAATCGAGTCTAGTGAGGTATCAATACTCAAGGCTAGCACTTAAGGTAATGAAATACGTTCTTCAACTAAAGCAATGGATAGGAGGAAATTTGCTTGGTGTAGGGGTAAGTTGGGTATTCAACCTTGAACAATGTATTGCCAAGTGGTAAATTGTTAGGGTATTCCCAATTGCATAACATGTCACTGGAAGATTCTATTTGTAAATAGAATGTGCAAAGAAAGTTTTGGATTGCATTCTTGTATTTTAGAAGCGAATTTGTTTCCAAATTGCATTCAGAATTTTAGAAGCAACATCATTTCTGTGTTTGCACATTCTTTATAAAAGAAGAGAAATCAACAAGGTGAGCAATAATTTGCTCCTGATGAGAAAAAAATCTTGGTTGTTGTATGTGCTTCTTTGCTATGGTTGTTATATTAATTAAATTTCATCTTTATGTTGAAGATATTTACATTGTAAATTATTTGTCCATTTGTTATAGGTTGCACTCAAAGTTTAACAATCATGATTCATAGCTCATAATCATCCTTTCATCCCAAGTGAAACCTAGCGATAGTGCATGTTACTCCGGTTATGGAGAGCAAAGACCCAGGTATAACACAATAAATACTAATATGTAATGAGCATGTTGACAAAATCGATAAATGAGAGTTATATATTGTAGTTCTTTAAATTGAACAAGCTCATGGCTATTATTGAACCATGTGATTTAACTCACCCAATCAGAACCAACTAAGATGGTGCTTTCATAACAAACACCCCTAATGGGTATAGTTGACATCAAGACAAGTATCCATGTGAAGAGTGCTTTCTTAGATTAACCTAACCTTCTTTACCTTCATTAAAATCATCATTAATTATTTTAAAATGCATGTCAACTAATGATGCATCTACCATTAGGTTCTTTTGCACAATAGCTTCGCTTGTAACAATATATATTTTAGATATCTCATTTCTTCAATATCAATTTTTGATACGAGCTAGAAGTGGGGCCAAGTGAGAAAAGTTGAAAGGTTCTTTTAAGTGAGCTAGACACCAAACTTGCTCTAGTGAATCAAAGAGCATAATCTCAAATAAATTTGTATTAAAGCTCCAATGTTTAACAGAATTCCTGTTAATCTCATTCTCTTTAAACAGTGAAGGCCACTCTCTTTATGCAAGTAACTGTGTTATTTGTATATAGGGTTACCTAATCATCCTAAGAAGGGCTCCAAGATACAAATGCACCACTTATAACTAAGGCACTTGCAAATAAACACTCATTTATGATGGGACACTTTCAACATAGAAATCGAGGATAGCTTGTACTGTACCTAGCTCTTCAATTTGTCTTGCCTGAGAGTAATGCTACTCTGCCTGAACACAGATACCTTAACAATTCCCTTAAATATCTTAACATATGCTCATGAAGGAAGAACTGGCCTTCCGCTCAAGGATTCCTCATCCTCATAAGAAATATCCTTTTGGGCATTTTTATACTGATAGCAGCTGGCTAAGAACATGTAAATGCAGAGATTGATCGCACTCAGAGAGGCTAGAAGCCAATAAAAGTAGTCTAAATGAGCTTTGTTCAAGTTGTTTGTGAACCAGCAACCTCCCTTGCTTCTGCAACTAACCTTGTCAGTAACTGAAATAAGGAAGCTGCTAATGAAACTAGAAACTCCTACAACACTCAAATTCACAGCAATACCCAGGCTTTTCATAGTGTCTGGCATCTGATCATAAAAGTATTCTTGCATTCCTACCATTGCAAATACATCTGCTAGGCCAAATAGCACATATTGTGGAAGTAGCAGAAAAATGCTCAAGGGAATTGTTGCATTGGGCAGGTCTATCAGTCCATTGTCCTTTGCTACCTCGATTCTTCTAATCTCTATCAATGCGGCAACAATCATTGATATAATGGAGAAAAACAAGCCAGTGCCTATCCTTTGCAGCATAGTAATCCCCCGTTCATTCCCTGTCAAGCGCCTTGCGATTGGAACAAAGATGCGGTCATAAACAGGCACCAATAGGAGAATAGATAGGCTAGTAAAAGTTTGTAAGCTTGCAGCAGGGATCTCAAAATGTGTTCCAATCTTTCTATCCATTGTGCTCCCCTGTTTTGTGAAAAATGTTGAAGATTGTGCAAAGACAACCCCATACATCAAACATGCTATCCAAATTGGCAACAGCACAAGAACATCTTTCACCTCTTCAACCTCTTGGACTGTGCATAGTCGCCAATTGAAGGTTGTATTACACTCATGGTCCAACTCATCTTCAACTGTAGCTTTGTCAAGAAACCTGAAAAATGAGAATGAGGATAAGCATCACAAATTTCTCAGTTCATCTAAAATTGAACATAACAGAGTGCAACCCACAGGAAGCAACAAGGACAAGACTGAAATAAAATAGAAATATGACTTAAGGATAGACTATACCTTACCCGTTGTTAGGAAGTAGCTATATCCTATACTATATCCTTAAAACTAAATTTTCAGTCCACCCTCTTCCTACAAAATATTATTTCAATTACCAAGAATTTCAATATTTTCCATGTCAAATGGAAAAACCACTGTAACTCCAACAAATTGGAGTCACGGCATTGTCAAATGGAAAAACTTTGTTGGAGTCACGGCATTGTCAAATGGAAAAACCACTGTGACTCCAACAAATTGGAGTCACGGCATTTGCCACTTTTAGCAATGTAAAACAAATTTTGTGGCAATTATTTCCCATAGGTTTGTACTCATAAATGCAATATAACTAGATGTAAACTGAGCAAGGCCAGAGAGGAATTACCTAAACTGATCAGTACGCAATTGCTGTCTTCTTGGTCCAGAAATCGAAACTTCTTCCTGATAGGTGGAAATGTTCCATTTATAAAATGTTGCAACAAAAACATGGACAATTCGAGTAAGAGGACTACCACCAGGCAGTTTATGCCGGTAAAATTGTGTCCCACATAAGAAGATAAGCAGTGCTATTGCCATAGTCACAGCAGGAATACCAAATCCTAGGCCCCATCCTATATCGTCCTGAATATATGTGAGTAGAGCGAATCCTATAAGAGTACCAATGCTAGTACTAAAATACCACCAATTAAAGAATGAAATCTTATACTTATTCTCTTCCGGGTCGTCCTCATCAAACTGATCGGCACCAAATGCTTGTAAACAGGGTTTGAAGCCTCCTTGCGCCAAAGCAACCAAATAGATTGAGACGAAGAAAATCCCAGCGTGCTTCAGACTCGTCAAAGAGGCGGACAAGGTGACCAAAATAAATCCCTGTAACAATCCATCTCATGTAGTGTATATTAGTAGGATTCCATGCACGAGATTAAAGCAGAAAAGGAACAATCATTTTCAAACCCTATTGTCCTTTTAAACATGGATTCAATTCACCCAAATATATAGCAAAATCTTCCTGTGTCCATCGAAATTTGCATGAATCCACTGGGAAACAATTATAAAGATACTAAATTATCCATTGTTTAACGACTTTGCTTATGGAGGACTTGGAAAACAGGAAAAGGAAAAAAAATTACTAACCAGCAAATAGATGACAGATGTGAGGACAATAGTCCAATAACGACCCAAGTATGAATCTGCAACAAAAGCCCCAAGTAAAGGAAGCATGGACGCCACTCCTGACCAGTCATTCACATTCTTTGCAGCAGTAACAGTGCTCTCATGCAAAATATCTGTGAGGTAAGTCACCAAATTTGAACGCATGCCTGTATAGGCAAACCTCTCTGCTATCTCCACTCCTGTGAAGAAGATGATGATGAAATATGTTCAACAAACACAACATATTTTACACTATTTAAGAATTGAACGTGTAAAAGATAATTGAATTCATACCAAGGATGAGAAGTGATGCTTTCCATCGCCCAGTATGAGCTCTGCTAACAGAACGTCCATGGAGATCCACTGATCCGTCTCTTACAAAACCACTTGATGACGATGAATGATGGTCTTCCATTTCTGTCTGGTCGAATTCAATAGTCTCTATTTCTGTCGAATGATGGTCTTCCATTTCTGTCTGGTCGAATGGTCTCTATTGAATTCACTGTGATAATAATGGCGAGAAGGCTGTTTTAAGGCCAACTCCTTGATTAAGTGGGTACCCACGTGGCCGATGCTCTTTACGTTTACGTTTCGAAGTGATGCTTTCCATCGCCCAGTATGAGCTCTGCTAACAGAACGTCCATGGAGATCCACTGATCCGTCTCCTACAAAACCGCTTGATGACGATGAATGATGGTCTTCCATTGAATTCACTGTGATAATAATGGCGAGAAGGCTGTTTTAAGGCCAACTCCTTGATTAAGTGGGTACCCACGTTTACCTTTTTTAAGTGGCCGATGGTCTTTACGTTTACGTTTCACAAATTCTTTTATTAAAAACAACATTGTTCTGCGTGAAGCTTTCTGCAACCTAGCCGTTGACTTGTAAAAACGGCATATTCATATAAAAGCAAATATGAGTTACAAACGGCATATTCATATAAAAAAGCAAAAATGGTCCAAAAGCTACGTGCTTGTGCGCGCTAGTCTCCTCATCCTCTACACAACTCATCAAATTAATTGTCACGTTGAGAGGTATTAATGTCCTACCTTGAGCCTGAAAGTCGTCGTTCACCACGCCGAGCCTGAAATTTGAATTATTTAAATAGAACTATGTAGCATTAATATTAAAAATGTAACATATTAGTTTATCTAATTAAGAAAAATAAAATTAAAATAGCCTTTTTTTATTTTTCCTTTTTTAAGCTATATGGAAATATTTATATTACGAGAAAACTGATTTTACATGGATAGCATTCATGTCCCAAAAATTTGTGTGGGAACTCATAAACTAATAGAATGACCATAACTCGTTCCCATGGTTCCACATTTAACCAAAAAGGAATACAAGATACGCTTCGCAACATACTAATTAATCAACCCTTTGAGAGTTCCATGCATTTGATTTGTTGGGCTTGACAAAAGAAAACCATGGTCACATATAGTCTAATAAACCATATAACTCGTGTTATAACCCTATTTTCCACTACATTATAATGAGAGAAACCCAAGTTCAACTTACCTTAGTTGTTGGCTAAAATGCATCATCTTTCACGATTTTCAAATTTTGTTATCACTAACAGTTTTACTTGTCGTCTTTCCGCTAGTTAACCTTTTGTCCTAGATTTTGCGGCACTCAACCGAGTCAATTTACCGGTGAGGGTTTTCTCTTGAATTATTGCTTCCCGTTAGAGTTTGGTTGCTGCTTTCTACAAATGCAATTCCTTATGATAATTTTCCTTTCCCCAGTCCCCAAGATACTGCCAACATATAAGGGGTATGTCCGATGTGAAGTCACAATTAAACTACACATTGTTTGGAGTAGGAGCCCCATCCAGAGTATCAACCTAACTACCATAACTCAAGGTTTTCATTGGCTGCAATGAATAACATAAGAAAGTATGCACATAACCTGAAATCAACAAGAAATTTGACATTTTGAAACACCAATTGCAATGTGTAAAAGGAGGCCTTCATGAGAGGGGAGATAAAAGTGTGTCTCTAGAAGGAAAGTAATAGTACTATCCTAAGAGAGGCACATGATATCAAGGAAATATTTGTTAGTTATCTACCAAAGTATTTCACATAGACACAATGATCATTAAAGAAAATACAACACACATTCAACAAGATAAGCACCAAATCCAATGAAGTAGTTCAATTTATTTAGTACATATGAACATAACATATACCGCAAATTTCTAAAGAATAGTCTTATAATATTCACGATACATGCATAAAACTTTGTTGGCTCAACAAGCTTTTGATTATTAAGTGAAAGATCCAAGTACAAAGTTACAATGGTGAGACACTAGCTCCAATAGTGGAACATTAAGCCACTTCTTGTTTCTCCAAGGAATGATCTTCTCTCCTATGCCAAGCTAGAGAAGTCAAGGCTAGCTCTCTAAAGTATCCACTTCTAAAAGCCCCTTGCTTTAGTTACGAGGGTGTATTTAACAAGAGGAATGACCTTTCATATCCCCGTGACTTGTGGGCTTCCATCGTGACTATTGGACTCCTAAGTGGCATTTGAAATTCTATTGACTCTATTAGCGTCCTATATTTTATAGGATCTCAAGGTGATTGAGTATGTCACTATTTGTAAATTTACATTTGTAAACTATTTATAGATGCATGTCTACTATTATTATCCCTTAATATTAGTTGGACAATAAACTATATTCTATTCTCAATGAGCACTTAGAAATATTTAACTAAAGTGGCAAATCAGTTAGCTAAAGGAATTTCGAGTTAAGTGGTTGGTTGGTGGGACATGTAGGTTGACTTAGTTGTAACAGAGTTGGAAGTGCAGTTATGCAAGTTGTAAAGTAGTTTAACTCAGATAAATGAGTTAAAATCAATTGTGCTAGTTGTAAATGAAGATACACTAGTGAGAGATCAAGTGAATGAATTATTAATTAATTCACAATTAGTGGTCTCACATTCAACTGAAGATTTACTATTATTAATTGCATGCATGTTAGATCCGGTGGAGACCCAGTTGAGTTCAAGGTGAAAGGGAAGTAAACTATCAGTTGTGACATTATCTGGTTGCACACATGCAACCACACACACATTGGATGTGCCCATGAGGATTGCGCAGTCAAGGTAGGAAAGATTTCATTCATTCAGGGATTGCTATCAACAAGGATTGCGCAGTGGAGGCAGGCTGGCTGGAGACAGTAAATTGGCTAAGGAACTTGCTAGCTTTTGTATGACAGTGTGAGACAATTAGCTCATGTACTGAGAGCCCTTGGATTAGAGCTTTGTATGTAATTGTTTCATGATCCATGATATAATATACAATAGAAGATAGTGGGGTTTTTAGCTATAATATTTCCCCGATAAAATTATATGTGTTGTGTGTGATTGATCTTTCTTCATGATATTGTAATTGGCAATTGTGTTTTAAATTTCCATTGGAAGAGTAAGTTTGGGAGTCCTACCAAAACCAGAGTAGCCAGAGATTTCATGGACAGAGGGTTGATGTTTGGAAACTAAGGCTGAATCCGAAAACCTTCTCGGCCCTAGAACTAGGGCTCTTGGTTGAAAACCCTTTGTCCATCTTCAAGATATTTTTCCATCTATTTGTCCGTCTTCAAGATATTTGAAGACAACCACAAAATATCCCTTCGAAAAAAATAACAAAATATCCCTTTGAACAAAATAACAATTCTAGATTTTGGATACAGTTTTGATGAACCCACTCCAGGAGGGAAAAAGCTTGGGGTCAAAAACCATTGAAAGACATATACAACCTGTCGTATATAATATATTATCTCCATCACTGTTAATATCTCATTTACCTCGAATCGATGGTGAGTCCACTAAATGTGTCACCCCGAATTCTTGACCTAAGAGATCATTTTCTGACTGAGAGTTAGATATTGGCTTTAGGGCATATTTAAATGACAAGGGCTTGGGTGTCGAAGATGCCCCACCTCCTTTGGCACCACTCCACAAGATTTCCACTAAAGAGATAGTGACACCCCTCTTAATTTCTTAATCTCTGAGAGCTTTTTCCATCTTCAGTTGCTCCCCTTTATAGAGGAGCCTTAATTCTCCCATCAAGATACTCATTTGCTGATGGATGCTTTTAGTCAGCGCTTCCACAACCTTTGAATCTAAGACCGTAAGGCAAAGGGACTCTCCAGACATGGACCAATTTCCTAATAATTTCCTAATCTCTGAGAGCTTTTTCCATTGTCAGTTGCTCCCCTTCAAAGAGGAGCCTTACTTCACCCATCAAGATACTCATTTGCCGATGGATGCTTTTAGTCAGTGCTTCCACGGCCTTTGAATCTAAGACCGTAAGGCAAAGGGACTCTCAAGACATGGACCGGCCAAAATTGGAAATGTTTTTTGATCAAGGTCCTCTGCTCCAGTCATTTTGGGCTCCATCACTGACTGGAGACTTTCATTAAACACTTTGCGAGCATTACCATGCCTCCAGGGAAGATCTCTTTCATATCTTTCAGCAAACACTTTGCTGACATCTTTCCCACTCTTGCAAATTATGAATCCAAGAAATTTCGCGGGTTCAAATATCTCTCGACGAACCATGTCTCGCAGACCATAGAAGTATAGATCAAAAGCTCCATTGTCATAGTCTAGAAAAGCTTCATCGCAATGAACTCGCTTCACCACGAATTCCACTGACACCAACTTGCAAATAGAGGGTAGAGGGGGAACAAAAACCATCCCGATTCCCCACCTCTCGGCTTGAAGGGTGAAACATGAAGCCCCACTCCAATGGCCAATATTCCAGCCTGGGAGCGGTGGAGCTGACAGATCCAACAGCGCAAACAAAAGACCTTTTCAACTTACAGAACTTTCCATGGCCATAAAGCAATTCTTAAGATTCTGATTGTTTTTTAAGGATTAAGAAAGGAAAAAAAAAAATGTTGAATAAAATCTCAATTGAAAAAAAAGAAACATAGATTCAATATAAGGAAAAAAAACGCATTTACCTTTTAAAATTACATTATGATTAAAAATTTAAATCATTAAGATAAAAGTGTGCATTCAATATAGAAAAGAAAAAAAATAACATTTCAATAACATAACATAGATATTTGGATAGATAGATAGATAACATAAGTATAAAAAATATAATATATTATTTTAATTAATTAAATAAATAAATATTGTTTTAATTTTTGTCTATTTATTTAGAAGCGTTAAGTTGGTTTTTATTTTTTTATTTTTTTTAAATCAATGTTTTTCATTAAATAATTTTAAGATTATATCGTTTGAAGTTTGATTTCAAAATGCTTCTAGCCTCATTTCTACCAAATCTGTTTGCTAGAAGAAACTAACAAAAACACAAAGCTAACAATAAAAGGAAACTAAAATAGCTCATGCAGATTGCCCAAACTGACCAAAAAAGTCCAAGGACGAGAATACAACCTACAATCATCCATGATCACTAGTGTTGCTCGGGCGTGGAACATCCAGTCACACGTGAGGAAGCAGAGGAGGACAAAAGGCTTCATGCTCATGGACCTCCACGTGTGCCAGCCGACCTCCAAGTTGATATTATCGCTCCTAGATCCTCTTCTTCCCCTAATAAAGTGAGACCAACATGTCCATCATATGCCACTGGTTGTGTTGTAGGTCATTCATCAAATCTATCATCTCATTATGATCATCGTGCATGTCACAGGTGAGTTTTTCCACTAAAAGGGTGACCTACTGAAATTGAGCTTCCATGGAGTCAAATGGGGGAGGTAGCTCTATCCTTCCTGACGAATCGACAGATTGTTGGCCCACCACTTCCCCCACGTCCCTTTCTTCCACGTTGTGGATAACACCTTGGCCTCGAGGCCCTATCCCCCGGCGAGCCCAACTATGTTGTCACTACATAGGCTTCCTACTAGCTACTCCCCACCGTACCCACCTAACTTCCCACTAGAATTGCTCACCACCAACTCTGATAACCTTCCTCGAGCGATGTCTCACCTAGATGATGTGCAATGAGATGGAGAAGAGTGCACCCAAGTAGAGTTTCACGTCATCTAACCACCATGCTAGATTGAGTCTCCTGCAACGCACATCCACCCCCATGGTCTACAACTCAACCACCGTCCAACTAACTAGAGGGTACATGCATACTCAAGCTCCACCAACAAAAAAATGCCCCAAAAAGCATTGGACTTGCCACCTTCTGGCTCACCAAACCAGAAAATTCAAATACACAATTGACACACAACACCTTTTGCCTAGCGCCACCCCTAGTAACTGCATCAACAGGTATAAATGACCCCCCTAAACTCCTCAACACACCACAATTCAAAATTTCCAAGACATTAATTTACATAATACAAAACAACCAGGCTTGGGAGATTTACCTAGCGGATGGGAACTCCACAAGCCCTGAAAGAGATAATGATGACGCCCCATCCAAAGTGAGGTTCATCATGCTCAAGTGCCTACTGCTTATCCTTCGCCTCTACAAGGTGTAATGAGCCAAGATCCTAGATAATATTCCCATGAATCTTGCCCAAACTAGCCTCAATTCGGAGCTCGTTGAATTTATTCCACAATACACCAGTCGTTAAAAGATGAGCGAGGGAAGACTGAGACCAACGACCTCCCAACACATCTAAGAGCTTACCACTCACCATTATCGTAACTCCCATCTCCCGAAACCAACAATGGGGTCCTATAAACACCCGAGGCACACATATAACCATGACGCCCTCTAAAACTTTGTGCTTGCACACGTTAGTCTCCTCATCCTCTGCACAACTAATCAAATTAATTATCACGTGTGGGAGGTATTAATGTCCTACCTTGAGCCTGAAAGTCGTCGTTCACCACCCCCATCGGGGAAGGGTTTAAGTTATTTAGATAAAAGTATACATTCAATTTAATAACAATAATAAAACATTACATTATATTTAGTGAAACAATTTTATGATACGAAATTTGAATTATTTAAATAGAACTATGTAGCATTAATATTAAAAATTTAACATATTAGTTTATCTAATTAAGAAAAATAAAATTAAAATAGTCTTCTTTTATTTTTCCTTTTTTGTAAGCTATATGGAAATATTTATATTACGAGAGAATTTATTTTACATTGATAACATTCATGTCCCAAAAAATTGTGTGGGAACTCATAAACTAATAGAATGACCATAACTCGTTCCCATGGTTCCACATTTAACCAAAAAGGAATACAAGATACACTTCGTAACATACTAATTAATCAACCCTTTGAGAGTTCCATGCATTTGATTTTTTGTGCTTGACAAAAGAAAACCATGTGCACATATAGTCTAATAAGCCATATAACTCGTGTTATAACCCTATTTTCCACTACATTATAATGAGAGAAACCCAAGTTCAACTTACCTTAGTTGTTGGCTAAAATGCATCATCTTTCCACCATAGAAAATTTTAGGGGTGAATTTTAGCCCATGGGAAAAATTTAAGGGGTTTTACATTTTAGAGAGGCTAATTTTTTATATTACATCCCTTCTCCATAGTTTGCCCAAAAATTATTTAAAAAATAAATAAATATTATACTTTAGCCATAAAAAATAAACCCATAAAACACTATTTCGCCTCTCGAAATTTTATTCAAACCCCTATTTTGCTTCCAATCGGCCACAATTTCTACTAATGGCACTAGTCGGGGGCTATTTTGCCCTCTATCATTCCTGCGAATCCAAGCTATGGTTGAATTCACCCCCTGATTTTAGGGGTTTGCTTGTTTGATTCACCTGTATAAGCGTGTGTCTCAGTAGAAGAGTTGTTGTGATTGATTGTGGCTTGATTTAAAACTATATTGAACTATTGTGATTCTGTTTAATATCTCGCAGACTCATCCAAAGTCATTGAACTTTTAACCAGAGGAATGGACGTTGAAATGGGGAACAAACTCTAGCAAAATGCATCGAAAGTCAATCATTCAGCGGTTTAGGGAAGTGAGGAGCTCTACTCTGGTGCCTTCTAGGGTTTTCCTGCGTGGTTTGATACCGTTGCGGCTAACTCGGCCTTCCCTGTGCAAAGCCAGTTTTAAAACTACCAGGTTGATGACAAGTAAGAGCGATTAACATTTTCTTGAAAATTTTACTAGGTTTTCTCTAAATTTTACTTGGTATTTCATACCTAGCTCACGATTGTCAAATTTTGTTATCACTAACAGGTTTACTTGTCATCTTTCCGCTAGTCAACCTTTTGTCCTAGATTTTGCGGCACTCAATCGAGTCAAATTTACCGGTGAGGGTTTTCTCTTGAATTATTACTTCCCTTTAGAGTTTGGTTGCTGCTACAAATGCAATTCCTTATGATAATTTTCCTTTCCTCAGTCCCCAAGATACTGCCAACGTATAGGGGGTATGTCCTATGTGAAGTCACAATTAGACTGCACATTGTTTGGAGTAGGAGCCCCATCCAGAGTATCAACTTGACTGCCATAACTCAAGGTTTGCATTGGCTGTAATGAATAACATAAGAAATTATGCACATAACCTGAAATCAACAAGAAATTTGACATTTTGAAACACCAATTGCAATGTGTAAAAGGAGGCCTTCATGAGAGGGGAGATAAAAGTGTGTCTCTAGAAGGAAAGTAATAGTACTATCCTAAGAGAGGCACATGATATCAAGGAAATATTTGTTAGTTATCTACCAAAGTATTTCACATAGACACAACGATCATTAAAGAAAATACAACACACATTCAACAAGATAAGCACCAAATCCAATGAAGTAGTTCAATTTATTTAGTACACATGAACATAACATATACCGCAAATTTCTAAAGAATAGTCTTATAATATTCACAATACATGCATAAAACTTTGTTGGCTCAACAAGCTTTTGATTATTAAGTGAAAGATCCAAGTACAAATTTACAATGGTGAGACACTAGCTCCAATAGTGGAACATTAAGCCACTTCTTGTTTCTCCAAGGAATGATCTTCTCTCCTATGCCAAGCTAGAGAAGTCAAGGCTAGCTCTCTAAAGTATCCACTTCTAAAAGCCCCTTGCTTTAGTTATGAGGGTGTATTTAACAAGAGGAATGACCTTTCATATCCCTGTGACTCGTGAGCTTCCATCATGACTATTGGACTCCTAAGTGGCCTTTGAAATTCTATTGACTCTATTAGTGTCCTATATTTTATAAGATCTCAAGGTGATTGAGCATGTCATTATTTGTAAGTTTACATTGTAAACTATTTTTAGTTTGCAAATGATTTCCAATATATATATATATATATATATATATATAAAGAAAATCAAAAGAGGGTATGACAAAAAGAAAATGAATATGAAGAAAAAGTCAAAAAGAAGAAAATTGAAAAAGAATAAAAGTGAA
Source organism: Pinus albicaulis (assembly GCA_034641835.2). NCBI lineage: Eukaryota > Viridiplantae > Streptophyta > Pinopsida > Pinales > Pinaceae > Pinus > Pinus albicaulis. The sequence continues at coordinate 1,595,000,177 of CM076584.1, read as the reverse complement.
TAAAGCCCCACAAAAGAAAAAGAGAAATAATATTGAAAGTGCTCCAAATTTAAATGCCACTACTGTTAAATTAGTTCCCTTTATGTTAAAAATTAAATAAGATTGTGTGCAGCTTGTCTAAAATGCCACAATGACTACATTTTGTTCCAAGCATACAACTTAATCATGATGGAACACCCCGAATGCGGGTGTTAATGTGTAATCATACAGTGCTGGGCCTGTGGGACGGCGTGTGGCAAGGCCACATGGCCACCCGCAGGCCTCACTTGAGGCGTCTCTCTGCAATTAAGTCTCCAGGCCGTCACCTTGCACAACATTTATGTCGTTGCGGGTGTCAAGGCCATTAACATTTCAAAATGCCGCACTCGGGTTCTCCTCCTCAGCTCCTTGCCTCTGTGCTTGGGTTACCGGTGACGCCTCAGCTTCTTCTGGTTGTTTCTATGCCGCCTCTACTTTCACCTTTACAAACTGATTGCTCCCTTGAGGCTGCGAAGCCCAGCTCTCGCACCTCTCACGGCCGGCGATGCAACCTGGGCAGCTGTGTTGAATTCCTCCCTAGCTTTCATTATTCACAGAGCCCCTTCTGTCCTCTGAGATCCTCTGCCCCTTTCAAGCTCAATTCGTCCTCCGCTTCTTTGTTCACCTCCGCCAACTCTGTCTACTCCCTCACACTGAGTGTTGACATGCCTCGGCTCAGGCATCGCTTGAGATGCCGAAGAGGTAGTTCCAGGGCTCGCTCTTCTAGCCGGCGTCGCTCCTCCACATCCAGCTCCTCTTCGTCTTCTCTCGAGCGTTTTCAGAGTTGCTACCCCGACACACGCAGTGGGCGTGGTCATCTAGCCACCTCCTCCCCTCAGCACACTGCCTCTAAACACATGGCACCTCCTCTCTCTCGTCCCACTACCTCTGCCACTTTGCACAGCCCGACTACTACACATTTCCATTTCCAGTGTAGCACTGACCGCCCTCTCATTGTGGCGACCATCATGGTTTCTTTTCGTGAAATCCCGGAGGTGGTCCCTGGCCCCTCCTCGTCTACATGCCCGAGCAACGAGCTTGGCCCCTCTGACATCATGCAACCTCCTCAAGCTCTGAAAGGGCTTAATTCTCGCAAGATGGGCGAAGGCAGCTCGAGCCATCTACAGGACAAAGGCAAACGCGAAGGTGGAAGCGGTGTAGATGCTGAAGCAACTCAACATGGCCCCTTATCGGACGACGATGATGAGTACTGGTGCCCAATTGTTGAAGAGCCTCCTTCGGCTGACTATGGTCTTTAGATTTACAAGTCTTGCCCAAATAACTTTTCTAGTTCTCTTGTTATTTTTTCTGTTTTGGGATGTATTAGTCTATGTTATCCTGTAGTTGGTTTCCTCCATAGAGGCAACATTACAAACCTTACATGGGCTGGTTTCCCCACGAGGGCAGCTCAATTTTTTCTATTTTGCTAAACTTTTGCCACTAATGATGGCCTGCACTATTGAGGTTGTGGCCTCGCTGTAACATATGTTTTACTAATAGAATTACTCTTACTTAGAAAAAAAATCATGATGGAACAATTGTTAATTTCATGTCAAATAGGTTAGTGAATAAATATTTGTCAAATAGTTTAATCTTGACAAATCAGTAGTTAGGCGGAAATGAGATTGATTCAACAGTTTATGTTGAGATTCAACAAGAAGATCCTAGTGAAAATTAAGCACCTACACTGGGATGGAGCCTTAGGCTATTTTTAGGTGTATGTGTATTTATAGATGTATGTGAAAATTCTATTTATAGAATGCATGTCTATTTATAGATGCATGTCTACAATTATTATCCCTTAATATTAGTTGGACAATAAAATATATTATATTCTCAATGAGCACTTAGAAATATTTAACTGAAGTGGCAAATCAGTTAGCTAAAGGAATTTCAAATTAAGTGGCTGGTTGGTGGGACATGCAGGTTGACTTAGTTGTAACAGAGTTGGAAGTGCAGTTATGCAAGTTGTAAAGTAGTTTAACTCAGTTAAGTGAGTTAAACTCAATTGTGCTAGTTGTAACTGAAGATACACTAGTGAGAGATCAAGTGAATGAATTATTAATTAATTCACAATTAGTGGTCTCACATTCAACTGAAGATTTACTATTATTAATTGCATGCATGTCAGATCCAATGGAGACCCAGTTGAGTTCAAGGTGAAAGGGAAGTAAACTATCAGTTGTGACATTATCCGGTTGCACACATGCAACCACACACACATTGGATGTGCCCATGAGGATTGCGCAGTCAAGGCAGGAAGTATTGCATTCATTCAGGGATTGCTATCAACAGGGATTGCGCAGTGGAGGCAAGCTAGCTGGAGACAGTAAATTGGCTAAGGAACTTGCCAACTTTTGTATGAAAATGTGAGACAATTAGCTCATGTACTGAGAGCCCTTGGATTAGAGCTTTGTATGTAATTGTTTCATGATCCATGATATAATATACAATAGAAGATAGTGGGGTTTTTAGCTATAATATTTCCTCGATAAAATTATATGTGTTGTGTGTGATTGATCTTTCTTCATGATATTGTAATTGGCGATTGTGTTTTAAATTTCCACAAAGATAAGTAGAAGTGATTATGTATTTAACAGTAGCATATTGTTAGATCAGGAGAATCCAAGACATACATGTATTTTGTATAATTTCTACATGGTATCAGAGCAGAGGAAATTGCAGTAGTGAAGCAGGAGCTAAGTTTGTTGGTGGAAAGAATTCAAATTTGCATAAAGATTTTCTTGGTGCTACAGATGATTCAAGATCGAAATGGCTTTCAATAGATTGAGGTTAGAGTATGCACTCGAGGGCAACTCGAACTACATTTCTTGGAAGGACAGGATGGAGGCAATACTTGAAGATAATGGCTTGAAGGAATTCATTGACAATGATATTCCTAAGCATGCTTCGTCAGATGCTGCCAATCTTGATGCATGGTAAAAGAAAGTGGAAAAGGTGAGGAGGATCCTGTTTGAGGGAGTACGAGACCACATTGTCTCAAGAATCCATTGGAAATCCACACCATATCTTATGTGGAAGGCTTTGAAGGATCTATTCCAAAGCAACAACGACCATAGGAAATTGGCGCTCAAAGATAAACTCAGAAAGATCAAGATGGAAAAGGGCGACACCATTCCAAAGTAGCTCACGAAGTTTTTCCAATGTCAGGATGAACTGGGGAGTGTGGGAATAATTGTTGCTGATGATGATTTGGTGAGCTTGGCTCTCTTGTGACTTCCTAAGAGTTGGCATAGTTATGAAGACTTTGTCAACGGACAGGAAAAATTCTCGGATTGGGAACGACTGTGGTCAGATTTGGTGCAGGAGGAGTTCAGGCAAAACACTAGAGATGGCTCTTCATCAAAGCATGATGATGAAGATGATTGTGCTTTGGATGCCAAGGTGAAGAAGGGGAAGGGGAAGAAATTCCTTTCTAAGTCTGAGTCTAAAGGCAAGAAGCTGGATATGTCCAAGGTGAAGTGTTTTCACTGTCACGAACATGGGAATATTGCTACTAATTGTCCACAAAAGAAGAAGAATAAGAAGGTTGCTGGAGCTGCAGCTGGTGAGGCCTTTGCCTAGAAATTTGAGCTTGACTTCTCCTTTATTGCATGAATGGTGTCAAGTGCAGTGGTATCGGTGTGGTATTTGGATAGTGGCACTTCCCTTCACATGACGGGAGATAAGGAACTTTTCAGTGACTTGGAGGAGAAAGATCTCTAGATGCATACAAAGATGGGCGATGACAGACAGTACAGTGCTACCGAGATTAGTACCATTACCTTTTAGAGGGAGTTAGGTAAACTATTTCAATTGAAAGATGTTATGCATGTTCCAGGTCTGAAGAAAAATTTGGTCTCGGTTGCAATGTTGGAGGACAGAGGCTATGCCGTTGTTTTTAGCGATGGAAACGCTTTCCTGCAACATAAAACAACGGGTCAAGCCAAGAGGATAGGGATTCGAGTTAAGAATATCTACAAGCTGGAGGTAGATGGATGCACTGCCATGATGGGCAAGGAAGAAAAAAGTGGTGATCCGGGATGAGGGCGAATTATGGCATAGGTGATTGGGTCATCTTCATCATGGAGCCTTGAAAGTCATGCAACAAATATCAACTGCACTTCCAATGGGAACACTTTCTCAGTTAAAATCAATGCAAGGGTTGCACCATGGGGAAGTATGTAAAGTCCACCTTTCATGAGAAGGATAACCGTACTTTGGGGATCCTTGAGAGAGTTCACACAGACGTGTGTGGACCGTTCTCGATTGCTTCAACAACAAAACATAAGTACTATGTAATTTTTGTTGATGACTTTTCTTGTAAACGTTGGATCTTCTTCATGCAGAAGAAGGATCAAACATTCTCAAAGTTCTGTGAGTTTAAGGCATTGGTGGAGAAAGATTCGGGGAAGAAAGTGAAGGCTCTTAGGAGCGATAATGGTGGAGAATACATCTCTAACGAATTCAATAACTTCTGCAGCAAAGAAGAAATTCTAAGAGAACTCATAACGCCTCATAACCCACAGCAAAATGGGGTCTCAGAGAGGAAGAACAGAACGATCATGGGTGAAACACGAGCGATGTTGCATGATCAAGGCCTACTAATGCATTTGTGGGCAGAAGCATGCAACACTATGGTTTATGTGCAAAACCGTTGTCCTCATAGAGTACTTGGCATGAGTACACCTGAAGAAGCTTTCACTGGTAAGAAACTGGATGTTTCACACTTTAATATTTTTGGCTCATCTGTTTATGTGCATGTGATCAAGGACGCCAGGAAGAAGCTCAAGCCAACTGCTGAAGTTGGGATTTTTGTGAGGTACATAGAAACACCCCATAATTATCGTGTGTTTTTTCCAAATAGCAGAATGACTGTTGTGCGACGGGATATAAAATTCGATGAGGGGAAAGCCACGCGGTTGTCACTTGAGAGGGAGATGGACTTGCATGCGAAGGAGGAATTGTTGGTTCCCAAAGATGAGTCTCAAGATGTGGATCAACCACATGAGGAGGTTCATGGAGTGGAGGAGTCCACTCGCGCAGATCCATCCATCACAAATGGCAGAAGGCATACCACGGAAGCTAATAGGCTGAGACTTGATGCTGCACAGAATGTAGGAGGCCCTACTTCACAGTGCAGACAAAGATAGTCTCCTAACCGATTTACTGGATACATGGCTCTCATGAGGAAATGTATTGTGACTGAACCATATTCCTTTCAGGAAGCAGTGCAAGAGCCCACATGGATAGATGTAATGGTGGAGGAGTATGACTCCATTGCCAAAAACAATGCATGGGAAATTGTTCCAAGACCGGTTGATAAATCCGTGGTAGGTTCGAGATGGATCTACAAGGTAAAGAAAGCTACTGATGGGAGTGTGGAGAAATACAAGGCCAGATTTGTGGCCCGGGGCTTCTCATAGATCAAGGGGATAGATTATGAAGAGACCTTTGCACCTGTCACAAGGTATTCTTCCATAAGGACCATCCTTGCTCTCTCAGCACAGATGGGCTAGTGCATTCATCAGATGGATCTAAAAATTGCTTTTCTCAATGGGATCATTGAGGAAGAGGTGTACATAGAGTAGCCTAAAGGTTTCAAGATCTTCAACAACGATTCAAATGTGTGCTGACTCAAAAGAGTGATGTATGGGCTGAAGCAAGCACCCTGTGCTTGGTACACTCAGATAGACAGTTATTTCACCGGAACGGGCTTCACCAAAAGTGAAGCAGATGCAAACCTATACCAAATTATGGTGTAGGGTAAGTTTTTAATCATTGTTCTTTATGTTGATGATTTAATATTGACTGGTGATGAGCAGCTGATACACTCATGCACGGAGGATCTTGCAAGGGAGTTTGAAATGAAGGATATGGGCCTCCTTCATTATTTCCTTGGATTGGAAATATGGCAGCGAGATGGTGAAGTTTTTGTGTCTCAAGGCAAGTATGCAAGGGAGATACTAGGTAAGTTTCACATGGAGGGTTGCAAACCCATGGATACTCCTCTTCCAGGAAACTAGAGGAAAGAGGATGCTACTTCTGGAGAGGTAGTGGATTCTATTGTCTATCGATAGTTAGTGGGTTCGCTAATGTATCTAGTGAACATGAGACCAAAAATTTGCTATGCGGTTAACCAGTTGAGTCAAGCTATGGTTAAGCCTATCAAACTCTTTTGGAAGGCGGGTAAGCATGTCTTGAGATACTTGAGGGGCACATCAGAGTATGGTTTATGGTATAGACAGATGGATGGAGTGAAGTTGCATGGCTTCACGGATGCATATTGGGCTGGAAGTCCATCGGATAGAAAGAGAACATCAGGGGGGATCTTTAGTATCGAGTCTACAGTTGTTTCTTGGTACAACAAGAAGCATAGATCCGTGGCACTTAGTTCAGTGGAAGCGGAATACATGGAAGCGAGTCAAGTTGCATGTGAGGCTATCTGGATGAGAAATATCTTGGTTGGTTTGTTTGGTTCTCATATGGATCCGACAATGATTCATTGTGATAATCAGAGTTGCATTAAACTCTCGATTAATCCTGTATTTCATGATAGATCTAAGCACATAGATATCTGGTATCATCATCTCAGAGATTGTGTGCAGAGGAGAATCATGTTGCTTTAGTACATTCTCGCTGAAGATCAGGGTGCAGATATTCTGACGAAGGCGCTCACCAGGAGAAAATTCGAATACCATAGAGACAGGATCGGAGTGAAGGATAATCCCTTTCTTGTTGAGAGGGAGTGTTGAGATTCAACAAGAAGATTCTAATGAAAATTAGGCACCTACACTAGGATGGAGCCTCAGGCTATTTTTAGGTGTATGTGTATTTATAGATGTATGTGAAAATTCTATTTATAGAATGTATGTCTATTTATAGATGCATGTCTACTATTATTATCCCTTAATATTAGTTGGACAATAAACTATATTCTATTCTCAATGAGCACTTGGAAATAGTTAACTGAAGTGGCAAATCAATTAGCTAAAGGAAATTCAAGTTAAGTGGTTGGTTGGTGGGACATGCAGGTTGACTTAGTTGTAACTGAGTGATTCGAAGTTGTAACAAAGTTGGAAGTGCAGTTATGCAAGTTGTAAAGTAGTTTAACTTAGTTAAGTGAGTTAAACTTAGTTGTGCTAGTTGTAACTGAAGATACACTAGTGAGAGATCAAGTGAATTAATTATTAATTAATTCACAATCAGTGGTCTCACATGCAACTGAAGATTTACTATTATTAACTACATGCATGTCAGATCCAGTGGAGACCCAGTTGAGTTGAAGGTGAAGGGGAAGTAAACTGTCAGTTGTGACATTATCCGGTTGCACACATGCAACCACACACACATTGGATGTGCCCATGAGGATTGCGTAGTCAAGGCAGGAAAGATTGCATTCATTCAAGATTGCTATCAATAGGGATTGCGCAATGGAGGCAAGCTGTCTGGAGATAGTAAATTGGCTAAGGAACTTGCCAATTTTTGTATGACGGTGTGAGACAATTATCTCATGTACTGAGAGCTCTTGGATTAGAGATTTGTATGTAATTGTTTCATGATCCATGATATAATATACAATAGAAGATAGTGGGGTTTTTAGCTATAATATTTCCCCGAAGAAATTATTTGTGTTGTGTGTGATTGATCTTTCTTCATGATATTGTAATTAGAGATTGTGTTTTAAATTTCTGCAAAGATAAGTAGAAGTGATTCTATATTTAACAGTAGCATATTTTTAGATCAGGAGAATCCAAGACATACATCTATTTTCTATAATTTCTACATTTTAATTTGAATCAATAGGAGGAATAAGTGATAGAGAAGGTTAGAATGTTATAAAAAAAGAATATGTGGGTTTGGTAGCTCAAATGCACCCTAAAAAAATGAGACAAAAAATGTTAGCTTAGAGAAAGAAATTGAAAAGAAAGGGGTAGGTAGAAATTACATAATGGCTTTGAGAAGCATGAAAAATATTTATCCAAAGTGTTTTCATAAAATTATTTCATGTGCTAATGAGGCAAAGGAATAAAATTTTATCCTAATGTCAAAAGGTTCGGCATATCAATATGATAATCTGCCACATTAACCCCCAATCCTAAGTTTTAGCTTTGCATAAGCCCCCCCATTACCCAACAAAATATCCTATTCAACCCCACCACTGGCCGATTAACCCCACTCCATCTATCACATCATCTTCCCCTTGCACTTTTCATCCAACGACCAATACTCTTTATCATCCCCCTCTCTCCATCCGGAATTTACTGTCGGGGGGGGGGGGTTCCGAAATGGGCGGTTTTAACTTTTGGGCCCACGATAATGCATTTCTTTCACATGATTTCACACCCCCTAGCCGAAACTGCTTACCACTTCACTACCCCTCCGAAAAGCAGTTTCCCCGATGTATCAAAACCGTTAATATGTTCGTTGAACACCAGTCCCGTCATGCCACTTGGACCCATACGTTGCCAAATCAAACGCATTCCCGTGGTAATAATTGTTGCTAATTAAATTCATCCCTAACCGTTAAACCAACGGACCCGCACCACCATCAATGGGAAAAAGACCCATTCCTGTATAAATTCATGGTTAATCGATATTTGATCCTTTACCTTACTAGTTTCAATGATCTATACAGGTTTGTTACAGGTTAATATAGTGCCAGAAAATCAAATTCAACCGTTGTCGAGCTACTCTCTGTAATTATCCCCAACCTCTCTTCATTACAGAGTTTTTCTCAGCCATAACCTCCATTTGTTTTAAACAAAAACCCTCATTCACTACCAAACCAGAGTTTACCATGGTGCCCGAGAAGAAAACCCAAGTGGAAACTGTAAATCCACTCCTCTATCCCTTAATTGACCTTGATCACATTCCTCTGGATGATAGGGATTATTTCATGAAACCCTATGCAAGCTAGAATTATTCAAAATGTACTACTGGATTGAAGAAAAATTCCTTGATAAAACTGATGACATTGGACTATGGGATTCCATTTTGCCCCATTATATCTTTCCCCACACCCATAGTGCCCCTGAATTCATCAGGAAATGTCAAGCATGTTCTGAACCCAATCAGAGAGCCATTATTGCACCTACTGGAGATATTCTAGTCACCATAAATGCCCAAAATGTAGATCAAATGATGCAAGCCCCTATTACAGATAATTCCACTCCTTTTTCTCAAGAAGCACTCATTGAAAAATATTAGAAGTTATACTTTGCAAAAAGGGCTAAAACCCTTGAGCTTTTTCTGGCTGAAGATGCCCAACTACCTAAGAAAAACCCTCCCTATCCATCTTCCATATTCCCTGAGAGAACTAAGCGGATCAGTACTGTCATCTCCTACCTCCTTGGTTATTACTCAGATCAGTGGGTAGATGAGGCTATTATAGGTTTCCTGTCCATTTTTTCTACAGATTCCAAGCCTTCTGTCCTATTCAAATTTAGCCAATTCCTTGCAGATTCCATTCATGAACAATTTGTTAAATTCCACGTTGAGGAGGTGTTTAAATATACCTCTGTTTTAGTATATTTGTTTCTATATTTTCAGGGAGACAGGTTCAAGTTTTCATTACAGAAGATGGATGAAGAAGGACACCAAAAATCTATCATCGTCTGGACTTCAATAGTGATGAAGGAGCAGAAAGAATATTCATACAAACGGTTCATAGAATTGTTTGTACATCCGGCAATTAGTCTTCTCAGCAGCAATTTAGAGCCAAGGATCAGCGAAGAAATCAAGAAATTCTTGCAATTTTCAGATCAAACTAAGACAGGAGATTGGTGCCTTTACCAAAACTACACAGAGATAAGGATTTATGGATGTGAGCTTGCTCCTTATAAGCTCCCAAAATTCCTCCAAATGAGGATTTTTTCCCTTGAATACATCAGGAAAATGCTCAATGCCGATGAGGTACATTTTGTGTCTGCCAAGAAAAAGTATTAGTTTAGAATTAAGACACAAATAAGACCTTTCATTTGTAACAACAGAGTAGTAGAGGAGGAAGCAGACAGATTATTGAAACAAATGCAATTTATCATCAGTTTCACATGGTCATATGATCCATTGGGTGCCATCTCTAAACTAAGGGTAGAGAAAAAATATACACCTTATATTCACACCCATATACCATAAATTGAGAGGTACATGAATCAACTAGAATGGACTGAGAATACTCTATAAGAGGCTGAGGAGAAATTGGTGTCAACTTCGGTATCACAGACTCCTCTCCCATAGGAGAAAGCAGGAAAAAGGATCATAGAACACGAGTCTCCTTCAATGACAGATACTTCCAGTAAAGAATTCACAATCATGTACAATAAAAGGACTAAATTCAACCCCAAGATTATTCCAGTTAAAGACTCAGAGCAGGAAGTCATCATCATAAAAAAAGAGACACCTACTTCCTCAAAAGTAGGGTATCAAACCATACTCTCTCCTACCACTCCTATTGCTTCTCAAGATCAACAAAAGGCCATTCAAACCAACATAATTGTTATAGGGGAGAAAGAGAATACTATTTTTGATACTTTCAGGGGGATTAAATTAAAAAATGAAGCTTTAAAGACCAATACATATAATCAGTTCTGAAAGTAGATTTCCAACTCCCAAAGTAGGCTGCTGCCAGCCTTTGATTCAGAGAAAGGAAAAATGCAGATGGCCTTTCTCCAAGTACAAATTCCTTAGCCTAAGACCTCAGCTGATTATAAAAAGACTACATTTGAGTTTTATGTTAAAGACATACATCCCATTGATCAAATGGATATGCATAAGCAAACATGTGAAATTATTTCATCTACACTTACTAACACTGCTATGAGTTTTTCCAAATTGCAAGTTTCTTTAGCTAATATCCAATGACAACTTAAAATGAAGAAGGTGTCTTCTATGGCTAAGGATTCCAGGATTAAGTATTTGGAAGACTTAGTAATTAGGAAGTGATATGATCCCTCCAATATTAGAGCTACAAAAGAGGTGATTAAAAATAAAAATGTTGACATTGCAGCATTAAGAAAACAACTAAAATTGCCAGCTACAGAGGACCCTTTGGCTAAAGACATTGAAGAGAAAGAGACACAGAAAGCAAATATGATGAAACTCATCATGGAGCAGAATTCTCAGCTAAGGAAGATGGAAGCTGAGATGGAAAAGATGATAAAGGAGAAAGACCAGGCTTCCAAGTTATCAATAGTTCCTTTAGAAGTTGTACCTCTTACAGCTCTTCCTACAGGAACTCCTTCTACAACAAGTACAAAGGATGGAGTTGAACATGTCACTAAAGCAGTGCAGAACTTATCAATATAGACAAAGGAAATAAAGAAGCTTCAGGATCAGGTAAAATTGTTACAGGATCAGAGATCAAGAAGTGATATTTCACATGCAGTTGAAGCCCAAAGAGCACAGAGGCTAATTGAAAGGTTACAAAAGTCTGAGAGGGAGTCTAACATTGGAAATACCTTGGGCCAACTGAAAGAAATAATTTGGACTGATATTATGGAGTCTATCAATGAAATTTGGCCTTGCATACAGATCATATTTGAGCAAAAGGAGATGATAGAGAAGGAAAATGATGCCATTACAAAAATCAAATAAGAACTTGGAGATAATCCAACCACTACTAACAATATTATTAAGTTCTTAAATTCTAAGAAAAAATATGGGTTTGATGATTTAGGAGTGGGTGACAGGACTGAAACAATATTGGAAGTAAAAAAGGTTCTTACAAAAATAAATTTTATTGTACAGTTGGAGGAAAAATGTCACAGCTTGGAGATAGTTGTAAACAGGTTTTTCAGCAGGCTTGAACCTTTAACTCAGAAATTTCTTCCTTCCCTTTTTGTAATCAATGACAAACTAATGCAAAAACCAGATTATGTAAATAAGTTGAAGGATATTTCTAGAGATACAACCTATTTTTCAAACATCAAAGGCACAATGACAGGGAAAACGTTCTTGGAGGCACTAACGCATGACATTTTCATCGAGTGTGAGATAAACCAAGTTTTTGTGGTAAAGCCAACTTTTTCTAAATACACTGAGGTGGATGAAATCTATAGGAAAGTCTTTAAATTAAATATCTCAGATGAAGAGCAATGGGATAAGTTAATTGAGTTCCAGGATTAAAAGGTAAAAAAGAGCAGTAATTTTCAGCTAGTTCACAGGACAACACTACAGCCAATGTAGCCTACCAAGAGACCTACTCATCAACAAATTCCTGAAAAACAGTGCCAGAGAGCCAGATCACCTTCGTTGAACCTATTTTTGTAACATACTAGATTTTATTGTTAGATTTAGGCTAATAATACATTGTCCGTTGAGACAAAATTTATTTTAAATAATTCTGTAATTTTCAGTATAAATACTTCGTTGTTTGAAGTATTAGAGGTTGATTTTTGAACATATTTTTACCTACTGTGCAAGTGTAAATCCCAAGTTTTTTGCTGGAGCATCAATAATACAAGGACTTCTTTCAGGATTCATGTGGTGTAGTTACTGGTGAAGTGTTCCTACTGTTTCTGTGTTTTCCCACTATTATTTTCTTTCTCTGTTTATCAGAATTCTCAATTGTAAAACAGAAAGTGTGATGAATAGGATATGTTAAATAAAACACCTTATTCTGGTTGCTTTTACAATTTAAATGTTTTCTACTTGAAGTTAGGTTGAAAAATGCTTAAATTATTTTTAGTCTCAACTGATATTCACTCTTCTACCATATTCATTATTCATATAAAATCTCAAAGAATCCAATAAATGCAACCTAGCTTGCCATGTTTCAACTCTTTTAAAAATTGATGCAAAAATCCAGTTTTATGTTTTGACTCCATTTCCCAATGGGTAGATAAAATATTAATTAACCAAAATCAATGAAAATCAAACAATTACTAAGCACAATCATAACTAGCCTAATATTAATTCCAAACAAAGTTAAATCTTAAAGAGAGATCCCTCTTTGAAGCTGGTAGGGCTAGATCCTAGCATCCAAAGTGGTTTTGATGTTGTCTTTCTGTGATTTATTCTCCAAATATTAGAAATTATAGAATGATAACAGACTCTATGGTCCACATGTGGCTTTTCATATTCCACATGTGACTCTTGGATTTCCACACATTTACATTTTGTCATTTTCTTGAAAATACATAATTACATCCACATCATGTGGAAAAGTACATGGACACCTTTGGACTATGTGATAACACTTTGAGAGACCATGATTTGGCCACTATGACGTAAGCCTTCATTGTGATGTATCCATGCCGAGTGCCTCTCCTTACTACTATGTATTTTGTTTTTAATGATGGATTTGTTATGAACTTCATATTCACCCACAAAAGGGTCTTGGATTTGTGTTGGAACCTTCAGAGTCATCATGAAATGTCATCATTATATCATGGTCCATGATCTCTTCATGTCTTCATGATGGTTCTTCTTTGTGCTTCTTCTCTGCAACTGCTTCCTTGTAGCCTCTCCTTAGCATATTCCTTAATCATCACCTTGCCATGTTAATGTGGTACACCTGTAGATGAATTTCACTCATGACAAGGCAAGATCAGTCTAGAAAAATATCTATTCTACATTTTACTTTTCTCATGGAAGAGGTTGATTGAAATTGGCATGTGCAGGAGTTAAATGGGAGATCCTTGTTGGGGATATCGTACATGAGGTCAACAATGGCCGAGGAAGGCACCACTGCTCAGTGGAAATGTGCATGCACTATAGGAGGGGATCTTCAGGGTATAGCACAATGAACAAGTTCAAGAGACAGGCTTGATGAGCTTACTGAATGAAAATACGTAGTACCCAAGGATCAAGTGAGAAGGAGATAGTGACATCATATTTTAGATTCATAATGACTGTGGGAGAACCTCATTATCCACTAAAAATGCACAATTTTATTGAGGGAGACAAGGTAGAATAATGCATTACACAATGGGGAGTTCTAGTCAAAATAGAAGGAAAGAATAGGCACAGCAACTACACAATGTGTAGTGCTTGAGGGGCAGACTCCTATGCTAGCACAGTTGAGGGCTGCAGTGACTCAGAGGTGGACTCACTTTTCACTAGAAATGTGCACTACGCTAAGGGATTCTTACTGGATTAGAGGACTGTGAAGTTGGTTAAGGCAAGCAACATAAAGTCAAGTCACTTTTCCATGAAGGTTCTCACTGCACTGTGAAGGAGAGGGAACCCATGTATTGTGCAGTTTGTTATTACAAGGAAATGGAGAAGGCCTTGCTATCAACTAGAAATTCTCCATGCACTATACAAGGCATAACTGATTAGATCTCAATGCAATGAGTCAGTAGAAGCAATAAGGGTTAGTGACTATGCTTTAAAGGTTCTCAATGCACAATGATAGGAGATGATTTGATGTAATAGCCCTAGGTTAAAATTTCATGTAATAAAGGATAATAAAGGAAAAAGAATAAGACCAAGGTCATGGGACACATATTTCAAGTTGAATGTTGGGAAAATGGTCCTAGTGTGTGTCACTTTCAATTTATTTATGGCTAAGTAAATTGGAAAAGGAATTGGAAAGGAAAAGAGACATTATTTGGCATTTTATTTATGAAAATAAATGAAAATAGGAGAAAAGGGAGATGGAGGGTCACAAATTTTCATGAGAGGGAAATTGAAGGAAAAATGAAGGAAAATGAAGAAATTAGAGGCATCAATGATAAAAAGGCTTTTGAGGATCAATTCATAGCTTTTATTAGTTCAATTTTAGAGCTCTCTTCTATTCTCTCATTCTCTCATACTCTTGCACACATAGAGCATCGTTGGAGCACTCTAGCATTGGAGAAAGGAAATCAAATGAAGGTCAAGGAAGAAAAAGGAAGGATAAGGAAAGTAAAGGACAAGCAAGGAAGGTTGGATCAAGCAACTTAAACAGGATGATTTTGCAGTAACACGTTCCATGTCTGATTTCCTAGTTGATGCGTGAATGCATGGTACATGCATTGGTTTATTTAGTTCATTTGTTGTCATTGGCATGGTTTTTTCCTAGTTTGACAATGTTTTAAGCCTTGCCTTGCCATTTCTTGGATATCCATGTGTAATGGGATTGTTTTCTGGTTGATCTTTGGATTACCGAAAGGTTTTGGAACTAGGTGAGGTGGTCTCAGGAAAATCCCCCAAGGGTTGGGGGTGGATGTGGTTTAATCTCCATGAATCACTCGACAAGTGGGTGGATACAAACAAATTTCTCAAGGTAATGGTGAAGAAACTTTGAGGCATCCAAGCTTGTTTTGGGTTTCGTGATCGCTTGACTAGTTTTGGTGAGATCGTGGTCCCTGAAGGTGGAGGTGGTTGTTTATGTCTTGAGATCCCACATTCATGCTTAGAATAAGGTATGAGGGTGATTAGCTGAAATAAATATTTGGTTCAAGCCAATATATGGTCAGGTGGTACGTGGAAGTCCCTAAATAGTTTGGCTTTTGCATAAGTTAATAAGAGTTGTTTTCCTAGTGAATTATATGAAAACTTATACTTGGTATTATGCTGATTTGATGGTTTTTATGTCATGGTTAATACTTTGTTTATATGTTGGTTATAATCATGGATATGTAAGGTGTTCTAGCTATGTATTTATAAGTATTTGATGGTTAATGAATGCATGGGCTAATAAGTGTTATTTTAACTATTAAGAGAGGGCATTAGACCTTATTGATGATTATCAGATGTGTTTCAAACCCTTATGATCATATATGCATTCATAACCTATAAAGCACATGTTCATTATATGTTTAACGAAAATGAATGTCATGGTTAGACCTGGTTAGATCAAGTTCTTGTTCAAGTTTTGTATGTTTAGCATAGTCCTTATGTCATTTATCATTCCGAGAAGTCTCATGTAGTTCTAGGTAGAAGTCTAGGGGTTGGGCTAGAATTGTTGCTCAAATCTCAAGACCAAAGGCTCTAAACTAAGAAATTTAGGTCACAAACACATGGAGAAAGTCTTGTGAGTGTGGTTTGAGGCCTTAAATTGCATGCAAGTAGTGTCAAGGGTGCGGTTGGGGGTCTAGGTCACTGAAACAAAGTTATAGCTCAGGTATTTACCATATGGGGTGTTTCTTCAAATCCTGAGTGATTTTTAGTCACTCTAGGATATTAGTTTGTGGTCAATAAGTCTTAGTTGTAGGCCCCACTTCCTTAGCAGTAGCTAGGAGGTCGGGTCATATCATAGTGGAACTTCGTTTCACATTTACCTGAAGGGATTGTAAAAGTGAGTAAAATGGGAGAGGGCATTACATCTGAGAAAATATCCAGTTCTCAAGCCCAGGGGGTAAATATTTCATCAATTTATCTCATGGATATGCAGTGCTCATCACCTGGTGAAATATTGAAACCTTCATAACTTGCATTGGGTAGGAGGACCAATAAGAGCTCCAGGATGGCTTAGAGAAAGAGTCAAGCATGTGTATACAAGACTGGAGGCACTGGCTAGGGGCTTTTAGACTGAAACTACCCAAAATATAAGGGGGGAAGCACAACACAATTTTCATTTGCATTTGTTTGGGGGTGTCTCGTTGCTAGCTAGAAATTTTTAGTACGTAGTAGAGAGGGAGTCTGAGTAGGTGCTCTGCATAGTGGGAAAGTCCAGTGGACAAGGGTTTATGACTTGCTAACTAAAATTGTGCAACACGATGTGATTGAGGAGAAAGATAAAGGAAGTGCGTAGTTATATTTAGCAATGGTCTAGGAGAGGTTACACTATCCATTAGAATTGTGCCATGTTCTAGGGAGGTAGGTAGGAGTGAGCCTTGGGCACAATTTTCAAGGGTAAGTAAGGAGGAGACGAAGAGACTGTAGACCAATACTGCATAATGGCTTGTGAAGGAAGAAGACCCCAGGATGGCACAATGCAAATTTTAAAATTATAAGGGATGCACCACTATTGACTATAAATGCATACATGCACTCATCTACTTAGTAGGAAAAGTGTGAGGATAGGAGGAAGCCTGAAAATGGCTAAGTGTGGGATTAGTGGAACAAGAGAGAACAAAACATGAAAAAAAGTTTTGAAACATGACCACACACATGTATACCATTAAACAGAAGCTAAGAGGATGCATAGTACTAAAAATTGTTATGCGTACCTTTAAATGACAGCAAAGCGACACTTATTTCTAAGTAAGACAATTGAAACGTAGCATTACGACACTTAGAATACAAGTTGCAACAAAAGTGTCGAATGCAACTATAAATTGCACTAAGTTATGAGAAAGTGTCTAACACATATTATTATTATAAATAGAATATTCTAATGTAGAAGAGTGCACTAGAGTGACCTCTAGAGATACACCAGAGTGCGACGCATGCAAGAGTGAAAATAGTAAAAAACGATAGTAAGAAAACATGAAAAAGATGCTTCAAAATTTTGAATAAAGTAAAAGTGACACATGATAGAGCAAAGAAAAAGTGAAAATTACACTTGTTAAAGTGAAATCAAGCAATATGAAAATCATGAAAGTGAATGTAACACTTATGAAAGTAAAGGTGCACAAAATCGACCATTGAGAAAACTCACTGAAATAGAAGTACAATTGCAACCAAAGTGAGAGGGAGACTGTCACTAGAGAGTGCGCATTGATTGTCAACATAGTTTTTGCAGTGCACTATTCTTATGGAATGCGCAATCATTGTCAATAGTGATATCACAAGTCTTACTTTTAGGAGCTACATAATGCCTATCTAGGATTGCATCTAAAGAGGTGCATGAATTCATCAACGATTGAGTATGTATGAGCAAGTGACTTTGACACTTATAATTTGAGAAGAATACCCAAACACTTAGAAAAACATTAACTGATCATGCAGTGACCATGGAAAAACAAATCATAAGATCCTCAACAAGCTTTGAAATTCAAGTGTAGGCAAAATTTTGGAGGGTGTTGATCGTAACATCAACAAGACTGTATACAAGTAGAAATAAATCAAACTAGCTCGAACGATGGTAGCTTATCTCTAAGAATAAATGTCACATATACGCTCCTTCCTAAACTTTATTACAATGAGTCTCTGAGTCCTTTTTATCTTGAAGAAGAAATTAGAAAACCCTAAACATCCAAAAACCTAACCCTAAGAGATGAAGTGCTAAAGGCTTATGGGCCCTGATGGGGTAAGTTGGAATATCAACTTTCCAGGGTTGTAACTTTGATATATGATCTTCATTTGGTGCAAACATTAGCCTATTGGAAAGGCCTACCTGAGTACAATTTATGGCTACCAATAAATTCTATGATTACCGTTGGCCTGTTTCCCCAAGAAAACACCATTTAAGGTCTCAAAATGGCTCTGGAAATTCAAGAACCGAAAAATGCCAAAAATAAAAAACTACCAAAATAGATAATTGTGTTGCAAAATAGGAAACTATGTTGTGAGGCAGGTGGAATAGGTTGGGACACCAATATCCACGTAGATCAGTAACCCTACTTTTCTAATTTGTGTTGAATCTACATTATGAGGTTTCCATCTTAGTGTTGTGGACAATATGAAAAATACTAATCAAGCCATTTTAGGATTGTAAAATGATTAGTATTTTCAATATTGGTCATTCCACTAAGAAAGAAACCTATAATCGTTAATTCAATACGAATTTGAAAAGTATGGTTATTTTTTTGTACAACTAAATTGTAACATGGCTCTAGAAAATTAGATTACTTCCCATAGATTACTAATGTGAATAGAACCAAAAGGACATGACTTTTAGCTAAAGTATCATTTCTATCCATAGGAAGAAGTTAACCTTAAGACTCCACAATACCTTCTCACAAATGGAAATTTTCCATAAGATATTAAATTCCCAAAAATAGGACAAAATCTAATTTAGTATGGAAGGATATTTGATACACAAGGCTACCTCAAGAATAATATCCCTATACTATATATTTTTTAATTTTTTTTGGATATAAATACTATTTCTTATTATTTATTGAAAGAGAGTAAAACAAAAGAAAATTTTGTATGGACATATTTTTTTTGTTGGCACCAATTTTCCTTTTGGTGTGATCATTACAAAAAAAATACCTTTCTAAAAGGATAATGTAAGGAAAGTCAGTATGATTTTTTATTTTTCTTTTTTTTGGTATTATGATTTTGACAACATTGAATTTTCATATTACGTTATTTTGAGAACCATAAACTTATTCAATGATAAGGTTAGAAAAAAATCATATAGCCACAAATGATGTCGTACAAATATAATGGTATACCATTGCTAAAATTAGATGTTTTTCAATACTGTCACAAAATCTGTTGTTCTAGTTGACCAAAATATCTATGTTAAGAAAATATTTTATCCAAGAGTTTTAAAAATTATTGACAAAGAGTTTTACCACCTACTACAATTTTGTAGTAAAAAAAAACCTATTTCAATTTAGAGCTTTTTTTTATCTTTTTTTTTTTTTGCAGTCTCGTCATGCTACCATCTAAATGTCTCATTCTGAAAAGTGTTACCCATATTCATGTTTTCACTTATTTGGGTTTGCTCTCCAAAAGTTAACCTTTTGTTTTATTTTTTATTTCCTATTCTATGTCCTTGAAGAATTAGTAATTAAGTTGAATAACACTCATGAAGAAATATTTTGAATCCATTGGGTTGTCAGTATAAACCTTCGATTGTGTTGAGATTGCAACAACGCACTATGATAAGTCAAAGGGTTCAAACCAAGATGGGAAGCATTAGCATCATAAGTCTCAATCACTCAATCTAACCCTGATGGGTAACAAAAATCAGAGTGTTATATTATTTGTGAATTGATAGTTTTATTAGGCTCATGTAAATATATTGTTCTCTTTATTATACTGTTGTGTGGATTAATCCGTCTTGCGGAAAAGACCGATCTCCCTAGTACTAAAAGTATCTAGCAACAAACAACCAAATAAACTAATCTTTCTCTAAGCATATATGATTTACAAAAAGCTCTATAGAGGTGTAAAATACTTATCGTATGTCCAACGCTTGTTTGAAGTCGTTGTTGTCCCTCATGCACTTGAAGGAGTTATCTTCGTAAACCTGCAGTCACAAACAAGAAAAATATTAAATAGCACCTGTATAGAAATCATCATAAATCATGCTTATCATAGTGATCAAGGAATCTATGAAATAAACCATTAACTAACAGCTTATTGAGAAAAATGAGTATATTTGTATTAATTTGAAAAGAAAGAAAACCTTAAAATCTTAGCCTTGATGTTGAACAGGCCTTCCCGGGGTCCGAAGCAGGAGTCTCCTCTACTTTGATAAGCTCTGCACTCCTCCAACCAAGACAAATAGAGGTATGTGATCTCTCCTCACAAAAATCTTAGTTAAATGAGTCTGAATCCCAACAACACTTAACCTCAAATATTTCTAAAGCTTGAACTCCCTTTGAGGCTACCCAATGCCTCTTTTTATAGTGGAAAAGAGGAGGTTTTCAGTTCCAACTATGAAGGGATAGAATCCTCCTTCAAAGGGATAAGCTCCTCACATCAAGGGGTTAGCTCCATAAGGTAAGGGATACATGAACCTCAAAAGAGCGGTTCTGCCACCGCAAGATTCTTTCTAGAGGCTTCTAGAATTTACTGAAATTGAGATTTTTTGAATTTACTTGTGCCTTTTTTATCTTTACAGGGGTCCGCACCCATAACACAGAGAAAGTGCGTTCAGGTACGTAGAAGACTTGAACATTAGGTGTGGGACCGCAGGCAAGATAGAGAGAAAGTGCGACACCAAAGTTAAGGAGATTTTTAGGAACTTTTCTCTGATTTTCAAGGCTTGACATGAGAACTAATATGTTAGACTTGCAAAGGAGGAAGTATGAGTAATAATGAGCTCATACACATAGTAGAATGTCAGGATGACAATTTTCAGTGTAACATATTGCCACCTAAAGTGAAAAGTCTGGAATAGATGAAGCTGAAGTCTGTCATATATGAAGAGTGTAGTACTTTATCATTTTAAGGATCATCCTGTGGACACCCCAGTCGAAACCTGTAAAAACATTCAATGCAAAATATATATGTATACATATCATCGCTGAGGTAGGCATTCCCATACTCAAATCAAAACTAACTAGAAACTGATTCAAACTGTTCTGATACAGGAATGATTTTGAATACATCACAGTATAGACATGTGTAGACACAGTATGGACGAAACCATCTATTTATGAATACTCCACTGTATAAATGATAACAAAATTCCTCGCAACCTGGATGGTAGAAACTAGATCCAGGGTCTTGATTTCCGCATCTCGAACTAGTACGATTCTATCCATGTGAATGAATATATCAAAGTCGAACATGGTAGAAACCACTTGATTACCAGTCAATGATGTAAACTGTTAACAAGTGTGAGAGTAACCACCAGTAATGTCAATGGCTCTCAAAGTACCCAGTACAATCCATGAAATGTGAATGAATGAGTTGAAGTCGAACATGTCACGGAATCATTCGATCGAAGGTCAATGATGCAACCTGTCGTCGAAGGCGAGAAACCTGCCATTGAGGCATGCAAATTTCAAGGTACTGATGATTTCTAGATCAAATTACTAGATAATGAGTTGTCGTCTAGATAATGAGTTGTCGTCGATAGAAAGTGATCCGTCGTAGGAAAACCCACAACACGAAATCATAGATCAAGTTTTGAAAATATATCGGCTAGGACTGACTTAGGGATGGTAAAAATGGATGACAGATAGTTTGCAGATGAATGGTTTATTTGAACTGTCCTCTTGAACACATAACGACACTGCAAATGGCTTGGTGACAATTGACCCAAAGCTAATACCCAGAAACCAGATGGAGATTTTCAATGTGGTTTGATTAACTGTTAGGCAAAGGATTTCCCAAACCAGGTGAACAAAAAGTGTCATGTTCAAGAGTGGTTAATTGGATTTTCGAAAAATCAAAATACAACAAACAAGTCCATTTTTCTCTCTTTTCCCCCACCATTTCTGGCAAGTACCTCTTTATTTTTGACAAGCTTGAGGAGGATAACATTTTCTTTTTTATAAGCTCATCCTTCGGATGAGTCCAACTTAGTTTAAGATTCGAACCCTAAGAAGGAGTGGCCCGTTCTTGTTTGAAATTGAACATGTCCTTTACTGTTAAATTTTAACAAGTCCAGTATAAGAGAAACTCGGTGTTTTTTCAATTTTAGGGAGTCAAAAGAAAAAACTTAAGAAGACTCCATGAGGGTAATTTTTCATAAATTTAGTTTCTCGGGCCTGAAAAAGGATAAAATAATGCGGGAGAGAACTATATTGACCATAATTAGTCAACGTATACCTTTTTCGTAAATAGTCCATTTCAGTCTGTAAAAGGGGTAAACTTATATTGAAGGGACGATCATTCATTTACTTTAACAAGCTTGAATAATCAATTACTCGGTAATCTTTTCATGTTTAGAGAGTCTGAAAAGGGCTTAAAAGAGGACTCCAATGTTTCTCTTTTTCGTAAATTTTTGAAAGAGTCTGAAAAAGTGATAAAAATATTCTCTTTGTTGAAAAATGATCAATTCTCCTGAAAATTCCAATTTCTGCACAAAAACTTGAAACATTACACAAACCTGTTTAAGATAAGTAAAAATGCTTTCAAAAATACCCTTTTTAAAGTGAAAAATAAACAAATTAAAAATTTATTTATTCGAAAAAACTTATAAAAAGGACTTTTCCAACTTCATTTTTACCGTTCGAGTTCAGAGTGAAAAGTAAAAGCTTTTGGGTAAAAAAGTTCCTGTGAAGATTCTGGAAAATCCGTTTGACAAAATCGAGAACCGTCAGCTCTAGGTAATCCACAACCTCCTAATCTTGCATTTCATCAATTTACATTTTGTTTTTAGGCTTTAGTTTTCATTTTTAAGAGAAAAATATGTTCTAAAAAATCGCCCGCGAGGGTTCGCAGGTGCAACACACAGGCCCTACGGACCCCGACTTTTTCCTACGTAGAAAAAAGTCGTGGGTCCACACTTTTCCCATAGCGCACGTGCATTCCTACGCACTGTGTATGAAGACAAAGTGCGGTCCCCGCGTATTTGAATTTCAAAATCAAATTTCTCATTTGCCGCCCAAAAATTTTCAAATTAGATTGTTCTAACATATATTTTTATGCATTGTAGGATTAACAAGATGTTGATTTCGAGAGAACGTGAGCATGAAGACGTGGATGACGCCGCAATGCTCCATTTGCCCACAATGCAAGCATTAAGAGCATGTTGTTTATATAAATTTTGGGCCATTCAGGGCATGAGGGCACAGGTAGACCTCCTAACATGGCTGGTGAACAGGTGGAACGTACAGGACCAGTGTTTCATTATTGGCAGCCACCAACTCGAAATTGAGTTGGAGGATATTTATTTTCTGACTGGTTTGTCCAAGAGGGGCGAACAAATTTCCTTGTTTGGGACTAGGCCAGGTGGCTAGACTGTCGCTAGTCTTTGACAAGAGTTATGTAATGATCAGGCAGACCCCAGGGACAAACGGATTGACATAAAAACTATCATCCGTCCCGAGCTGAAATTTATTGCATTTACTGTTACCAGACTGTGTGGGAGTGCAGCGCTGCATGTGGCTACCGGTTCCCAAATGCGCATTGCTGTAGACTGTTTTTGAGGCACCATTTTCAACTGGTGCGAAGTTGTGTTGGCCAATGTAAAAGGCCAACTAAATAGAGCGAAGAATGGAAAATTAAATAACTTTGGATATGGATCCATTGTAGTCACCTTTACTCTAGAGAGGATCCCCATGTTAGCTCCGCAGAACATTCCTGTTGATGCCGGTCGACCTCGAGCACCTAGGATGGTTTATTGGGTTGAATTGATGGCCTGTCATGGTATTGAGGGTGTCGAGATTTTCCGATTTCCTCCATATTTTCGTTGGCTGGAACGCCAAATTTTTGTTATAGAGGACTTTCCATACGCTGGGATAGATTTCCGCGGCGACCGAGAGATGACTCTCCCAGCAGGGGAACAGTGGGATGAATCAGGTAAAATCATTTTCAACAATTTCTAAGTTCTAATTTTTTTTTGTATTTTGATCGTCTTGAAAATTAATAACCAAAAGTTTTGAATGCAGATGTGGGCCCACGATGACCAGCCCATCTCCAGCCTTATGAAAGAAGACAACCAGTTGCAGCTGCACCAGCCCCAGTAGGCCAATCAGCAGAAGTCCTGTATGATTTAGAGCATCACCTAGAGCGTCTGACTCTAGACATTCCAGAGATGGACAGAGATGATATTCCACTCAGATTACAAAGATACGTGATTGGTGTCCCAGGACATTTTAGAAGGTTCCTATGTAGGGTGGCCCGGGCAGTGGTCTCTTATCGTGATCACCATCAGTGATAGGATGATCGTGTCATAGACTCATATTTTGACCTTTTGTGTTACCATTTTGCCGATCATAAGGTGTTTCCAACCTATGATCGAAGACGATGTATATTTTTTGAAAACACTTCTATACTATGATATATCATTATTTACCGGCTATCTGTGTATATGTTATGAATGTCGTTTGATTTACTGTTTTGATTATTTCAAATGTCGATTTATCATACTAGAAGCAACTGCATCTGCTAATGTATTTAAATGTCTTGGAATATGTTGATATTAAATGTAATCAAATTCATGTTCCAAGAGACGAACTCTTAAAAATAACCGTAATAACACTGGATTTCTAATGGCATAAAGCCTGTTAAGTTGTAATACAACAAGTTCAGAATCCAACCTAACAATCAAACTCCGAATTCCAAATGATATGGATTCAGATAATAACTCAATCACTGCACTATACTCGGCAATGTTATTCGTTGTTTAACCAAGGCTTACCCCATGCATGGATACTAACTTGTTAGAGGGTGAATAGATAACCCAAGCTATGG
The DNA here is from genome assembly GCA_034641835.2 of Pinus albicaulis. NCBI lineage: Eukaryota > Viridiplantae > Streptophyta > Pinopsida > Pinales > Pinaceae > Pinus > Pinus albicaulis. The sequence goes on along the minus strand of CM076584.1, from coordinate 1,594,975,298 downwards.
AAGAAATTTTCTGTGTACTACGACAAGGACCATCAACAAAACCAATGTAGGTTTGAAGAGACATCGACATCTGCAATATCAAGAGTAAAACTCAGATAAGAAGGAATAGTGATAAAAAACACACTTATAAACTAGGCACGCTTTTATAATCTAAGACACACCAGCAATAAAGAAATCTAATCTAATTAAAAATCTCCACACCAAGTTTAAGCATAATATCGCTTCAGATAAAGCCCATTTCTGGGTTTATCTAAAGGGACACCGTCAAAATCTATCAACTCATAGGCCCCTTTTGCCAACTTTCGTTTAACAATGAAAGGACCATGCCACATGGGCACGTATTTCCCAGCTCCTAGCTTATCGTTGGCTTGATCATAAACTAAGACTAGGTCTCCTTCTAAAAAATTTCGAGGGGTAACACTTCTATCATACTGAGCTTTTATTCGTTTGACATGAGCCTCGTTTGCTATTGCAACATTTCATTGATTCTCATCTAGCTGAGCCAAGTGCAAAAAACGTTTCTCCTCTTCAGACGTAGCTGGGAGTAATTCTATGGCTAATTTCAATGATGGAATTTTGCATTCAATCGGCAACACAGCTTCCAAACCGTAAACTAGTTGAAAGGGAGTGAAACCAGTTGATGTTTTTACTGAGGTTTGATATGCCCAAAGTGCTGAAAATAACATGGAATGCCAATTTTTTTTGTGAATACCAATAATTCGTCTGATCATAGTGACTAAAAATTTATTTATGGCTTCAACCAGACCATTCGCCTGTGGATAATACGGAGTGGAACTATTGTGGCGCAGGCCAAGTTGATCTGTCAGTTCAGTCATCATGATATTCCGAAAATGACTTCTATGATCTGTAATAATGACTTGAGGAACACCGAACCTAGCAATTATGTGATTAAATACAAAAGTTGCAGCAGTCTTGCCGTCAGCTGAAAATGTAGGCATCGCCTCGGCCCACTTAGTAAAATAATCTACCGCTAAGATAATATATGCATGCCCTCCGGCCGAGTGAGGGTTACATGTAATAAAGTCAATACTAGATTTCGCGAAAGGACCGAAAACAATTATAGGGTGAAGAGGAGCGGGTGGCGCACGCATCTTACGATCAAAAAGTTGATAATTGTGGCATTTCCGGACTGCATAAATACAATCTTGAAATAACAACGGCCAGAAATAACCAGCGCGCAATATCTTTTGGGCTGTGGCATACCCAGACATATGACCGCCACATGCTCCAGAATGGAAGTCATTTAAAACCTTCTCAACTTCTTCATGAGTAAGAAAACGAAAAACAGAATCCTCTCCATGAAGATAGAGTGTATCACCAATAATATTGTGTTGTTGGGATTGGAAGCGTATTTTCCGTCCCTGAGATCGTGAGATTTCAGGCCAAAAAGATTGGGTTTGGAGATAAACGATAATATCCCCATACCATGGATCAAGAGTACTGATAAGAAACAAAGATTTGTCCGCAATGGGCTCGTCTGCCACAGTTTCAGTATCAGTAGAGGGGAAATCACACATCCGTTCCACGAAAACCAAAGATTTCTTTGCCTTGGATTTTTCAAATTCCAAGTCAAATTCCTGCGGGATGACTATCCATTTGGAATACTTGTCCCCTAGCAATTGTTTGGTTAAAATGTACATCATAGGGTTACAGTCAGAAGTTACTGTGGTTTTGCATAATAAGATGTAGTGTCTAAATCTTTGGACAGCTTGAACAGCTGCCAAGGCCAATTTCTCCACATGTGTGTATTTGATCTCAGTTGGATGCAGATTCCGACTAAGATAGTAAATCACATGTTCAGTGTTAGATTCGTCTTCCTCAACTAAAACCATCCCAATTGTGGAATGAGAAGCAGCGAGGTAAAAAACGTAATCCTGGTTGTAGTTGGGAGGATGCAATAACGGTGCATGGGTCAACACATGTTTAAGTGCATCAAAAGATCGATCAACGATCTCATCCCAAAAGAATGGAATGTTCTGTTTCAGCAACCGGGTAAAACCCTTTGTAAGCTCGGCACAGTTAGGAATGAACTGACGTAAAAAGTTTGCTTTCCCCTGCAAACTTTGGAGTTGGCGTAAAGTCGAAGGAGGAGGTAATTTGACAATAGCTTCGACCTTCGACAGATCAACGCGAATGCCTGCTTTCGAAACAACAAATCCCAGTAAGTGACCCGATTCTACACAGAAAACACATTTGTGTGGATTCAACCTAATTTGATAATGCCTACATCTCATAAAGATAGCTCATAAGTGAGTGAGATGGTCGGCCCTACGCGATGAATGAGCAGGTAAATCATCGAGATAAGGCTGCACAATGTGCTTAATGCAATGCAATGCGTAAGACATAGCCCTTTGAAAAGTTGCTCCAACGTTCTTCAATCCAAAAGGTAGTTTGCAATAAGAAAATGTCCCCCACGGACAAATAAAATTTTTTTTTGGCTGATCAGTAGGGAGTATGTTTATTTGATTATAACCGGAAAAACCATCCATAAAGGAAAACATTTCACTGCCGGCACAATCATCGATTATTTGATCGATATAGGGGGTTGGATAATTGTCTTTAGGACAAGCTCGATTAATATCCCTATAGTCGATGCATACTCGTATCATTCCTTGTTTTTTAGTAACAGGAACAATATTCGATACCTAATCCGTTAAAGGAATTGGATAAATAAAACCTGCACGAAGTAATTTTCAACTTCTGCTTTGATAGCAGCAGCTTTTCTAGGATGTATTTGATGTAGACGTTGACAGACAGGTTTGGCATCTGGGTAAGTCTTGATTTTATGTATGAAAATTGACAGATCGATTCCTAGAATTTCTTCATAGGACCAGGCAAACACATCACATAATTCTTGAAATAGGGCTTTATAAGTTTGAATTTCATCTTCTGTACAGCAAGCACATATATGAATTTTTTCAATTATTCCTGGCTTTACTGAAATGTCAATTGGAATCGTTCGAGAGATATTTTCCAAATTTAACTTAGAATCAGGATTTTGCAATGGATTATGCGGTTCTTTGACATATTCAGCAGTAAAAATAGAAGCGAAATCATCTTCAAAATGATCCAGCTCAGGTAAAAACGAAGATCGGTGATGTAGATCTTCCCATGGTAAACCGTCAACAGACAAAAATTCACAAATTTGCTCATCAGTATGAACAAGATCAGGAAATGTTGTTGTGGCTGAACTAGATATAGAAAGTGATTCCTCGTGGATCCCATTCATTGGATCAGTTTCGGTTGAAGAGGGGTCGGAAAGTGACTGTACAGCCTGATATGCAATTTCAAATGGACTCAAAGGCATCATGCCATCAAATGAATCTAACTCAGAATCGAAAGGTATGATCCAAGGATCATCAAACATAACAGTATCTGACGAAATCATATGAATGGTTGCAATAGAAGGCGATACGTTAGGAGGATGAAAGGAAAAATTTCCTAGTAAACCAGAATCTTTAATCAAACCTACTCCAACATCCTTGTAAGGGATAGCTGCTTTACCAACGTGCTGGATTGTTTTTGTAGAGGCTGGATTGGAAGAAAAATAAGTTAACTGATCTATTGTAACGATCCTTCCTTGATGTGGAAATTTTATGAGCCGAAAGATCGAAGAAACAACAGCAGTCATAGCATAAGTCCAACTACGACCCAGGAGAAGGTTGTAATTTAGAGGGGCATCAACCACTTCCACATCTAGATTTACGGTTTTACCTTCGACCCCTATGGATAAATCCTGCAAAATACCAAAAGGGTGGAAACCTCGGTCATCAAAAGCCTTAAGAATCGTCGGAGATTGATTGAGTGTAGGAGAACCAAGTGATTTCCAACACTGAATCGACATAATACACGTTGAAGCTCCCTCATCAATCACAGTCCGAAAGATCGGTTTGTTTTTTACTAACACTGGAATTTGGAAAGCCATTTGGTGAGGTAGGCGAGGTGTACTATTTTCTAAATCGAATATTATAAGGTTCGAATCCTGAATATCGACAGCTCCTATGGCAGACAAATGTAATTTACGTTGTGCTGGGCATGATTGCATCACTTCCAAAGCTGACATTGCTGAAGGGGAAATAACTAAGTCTTCAACAATGTTGTAATTCTGAGCAGCTCTCGCATGTGGATTGAAAACTGATTTACGAAGAACACCTTTAGCAGGCGGTTTGATTATTAAGTTTGGATTTGGTTTCTCGATCTGTAGTGGACCAGAAACAGGAGGAGGTGTAGTTGATGTATTTGCACTAGAAGATTCTGCTTCTTTACCATCAACAGGATTCTTAGTACCATAATCTTGCGATCACGTCGCAATCCTTACATGAGACATCATCAAAATAGGTTCTTCTGAGGCATTCGAGGTAGAACCAACGATCTTACTATCTTGAGTCGGAAAAGGATCCTTCAAGACAAAAGGTTGTTTTGAACCTTTAACGAATTTCGCAACCTCTGCTCGATGTGGGAATTCCTTAGTAAAATGATCCTTGTCACAAATGTAACAAGGATAACGAGGTTTGCGTTTTTCGTCATTGGATTCATTTTTATCAGTTTTTTCTTTTGAATTCTTTTTGTTTTTATTCTTCCTTTTCTTTTTACTGCCAGATTTAGATTTGGTCGTAGAGGTCTCTACGACATGAATGTCGGCAGAAACTTCAGGGGAAGATTCTCCTTTCGGGGAATCAGGTAAAGTTATAATAGGAGAATAATTCTTTGAAGATTTCTTCTTGCTTTTAGTATTGACCGTACCAATCATACCGTCAGCGGCATGAGACCTTGAAGGAGCTGCAGCTATTTGACCTTGTTTTGGAAGATCGAGGATTTTTTCATGTAAAGTACTTGACTGCGTATAAACGAGGTCAAGGTACTGAGCTTGAGCAATCACTTGCTCTTCAGTAACAACGCCAACCTAAGCTACATCTTCAGTGATTTTGGGTAACAATGATTTAACAAACCATTCCGCCAAAATTTGATCCAGAATGTAAACTTTCACCAAACGCCTTCTACGTCGCCATTCATGAATATGATCAGAAATATACGTGGACATGGATTGTTTTAGTGAAGTTAATAGTTCCGTGCCATTTCCGTATCTGACAGGAAACTGAAAATGAGTCAAGAAGGCAGTTGCTAACTGACTGAAATTATTAAAAGAGCCTCGTGGTAACTCAATGCACCATTTGGCGGCAAGACCAATAAGAGTTCTTTGGAAAAGACGTAAGCGAATTGAATCATCGATTATTGAATTAGACGCACACCAGAGGTGATAATTCATAACGTGATTTTATGGATCCTCTCCTGACTTACCTTCGAATTTCGGTATATCACTGGGCAACTTATGCGGCATTGGCAGCCAATACGGATAATAGAAAATTGGATCATTCGTAAGGCGTGTCAAATCAGGTAAATCCAAAGTTGCAATAAATGGTAATTGACGGTTAGGGTCACGAAAACCTTGAGTAGCCAAAGTAGTTCCAGGAGGCAGATACCCAGGATAACTGGGAATCGGATTTGCATTAGGAATTGTGTAACCTCTCGGGTAACCAGGATTAACCGGACCAAACTGGGGTTGTTCAGGTTGTTGATAAGTATAGCCAGGGTACGGTTGATACTGATAATTTGGATTTTGTGAAACGAGACCGAATTGAGGTTGTCCCTGGTACGGTTGATACGTGAATTGCGGTTGACTTATGACAACTGTACTTGTACCGACTTGTCTCGCAGGCATCTGAATCGAAGTTTGAACTGAAGGTCCTGACTGGGGTACAGATACTTGAGGGATTTTCACGGATGTAGGGATAGAAGAACTCGAAGCTACAGATACTCCAGAAATAGGTGTTATAGGTTGAACAGACGTTGCAACAGTTGCAGCAGTTTGAGGTGGAGTCTTAGGTGTACTAGGCCCAGACTGCTAAAAAGAACTAGGTGCAGGAGTTTGAATAGTTGGCTGGACAGGTTGCTGGGTTGGACCAGAAACTAAAGGCTGTCCAGGTTGAGAAGGCAACTGCACATTAGGTTGCATAGGCTGTTGATATTGGGACGGATCCCACACCATGTTCATTCCGGGGTATTGTCTCGTTGAAGGTTGAACGTAAGGACCATAGCCTGGTTGAACTTAGGGTTGATAAGCAAGTGGTAAATTTCCGGCTCCTTGAGCAGATGATTGACCAGAAGGCTGTTGGAAACCTTGAATTGGGTACTAACCTTGAGGTTGATAACCCTGAGGCGCATACTAAAATTGGGGTTGATAAGGACCCTGAGGAGCATATTGAGTTTGGGGTTGACCTTGGGGTATGTACTGTCCCGAAGGTTGATACCCTTGAGGTATGTACTGTCCTTGGGGTTGTCCCCCAAAATAATATGATTTCACAGTTTGTCCTGGGAAAAAGCTACCTTGAGGTTGCCCCCTAGGTGGTAACTGACTTCCTGAAGGTTGCCCCCCAGGCGGTAATTGACTACCTTGAGGTTGCTTCCCAGGCGGTAACTGATTTCCCTGAAATTTCCCTCCAGGCGGTAATTGACTACCTTGAGGTTGAGGATTCGGAATATTACCAGACATCATAAATATTTGCTCTGCGTTTGACGTTTCAGTTTTAACTCCATTAAGACCAGATGATAATACGTGTTCAATTGGTTGAGGAGCTACTCCCGAGAAATTACCAGACAGAGCCTGATATCTCGGAGGAACAGAAGGACCACCATGTAAAAATGATTCCAGTGTCTGGGAAAACATGGATGACTCTCCTGCCATAATGGATGACGGATAGTAACCTATGGGTGTAGGATGAAATGGAATTCTAGGTGGAGAAAAAGCAAGACCCGGATTCTCTAAAAAATTTGTCAAGGATAGATACCAAGCGTCAGTTCGAATAGGGCTGTAGAAAATAGATTCACGCTCCCTAAGATTTAAAGACTGAGGGGATTCAGGAAGAGATAACTCTTTGTCTGGACTAGTAAGTTCTTCAATAGAAATAAGGCCAGATGGAAGATCTTCAGTAACAATATTTCTTACCCTAGGTGAACCAGGATCGCTAGAAGTTGGTGTAATAAATCCTAAGGATGTTTCCAAAACAAAAGGTTCAGTTTCAGGTTCAGAGATTTCAGGTTCGTCAGCTAGTTCACTGGAAGGAGAAATACTACCAGTAACTTCAGAAACTGAAATCGGTTCTTGAATGTGTTATGTTGTGGGTATTTGATGATCAAGATGAACAATTATAGATGAAGTTCCAATTTCTGTTGATCTAATTCTACCGCTACTAGATGACACTAGAGCACGAAGCCCTTCAAGCTGACTTGGTGTATATTTAGGGGGTTTCCCTTGTAGTCTCCGGGATTGTCTTGGCAATTCCGCCACGATTAAATATTAACTAATCACACGCAAGCAAAGAAAAATTCAATGAAAACACCTAAAGTCTCTAAAGAAACAAACAGCTGAATCACACGCTTAAAAATATAAGAGTTCAAACCACACACAAACAGTAACTTCCCGTACTAAAAACACTAGTTGGTGATGAAATCCAACATCGTAGAATTTAATACAGAAAGGGCGGTTGGAACAGTTACCCCGACAACCTGCGTAATGAAATAGACTGGCACAAGTTTCTTCACAAAACCATCTCGTGTGAAGAGAACCCCCCAGAGAGTCCAAGTGAGTCTAGTTGACATCTACTCCAGGTACAGTGAGATCTTTCCTTCACCGTCACCTTAGGAAATAATATTAAACTTATGGACACTAGGGTTACCAACAGTAACAAATAATACTGGGGGAACAGTCTACAATCCGATCCCACGCGCAAGGGCAGAGTAACAAATCTCAATCCCCTTGAAGGTTCCTCGACATGGTCAATCCGAGGTTTACCGAAAAGTGACCCCAGGCTCCTCGATAATGGTTAATCCGAGGTTTACCATTTGTAATGCGCGCAAAATCTTCTATCTTCCCCAATGAAACATAATTGATTGTCTCAAAGGTTCGGACATGATCTTGTGATTGACTTCTTTAAGAGAAGCTTTCCAGATTGTACAAATTACAATTGGATTTATTTCCTACCGCAAGATTTATCTACTTGTTTGTTTTTACTATCCTGGAGAGTTAATTACTCCCTACTCCAAGATACTAGCCTAAGCTATGTTGGTGATAAGAGCCCTAGAAATAAAAAGATTACTAGATGAATTTTAATTAAGCGTTACTTTTATGAGTTGTTTCTTAAGTCAATGGGTGCGGAAATGAAACTCCGATGATGTGAAGACTTGACTTCCAAAGACACTAAAAATGCACCTAAAAATGATAATCAATTCGTTTTCTTTCAATGAAATTCTAGCTAAAGAAAGAGTTCGAGAATGCAATTCTTTTAAGAAACAATTCTTTCTTTGAACATAAAGAATAATTGAAAGAAAATATTTTTGTCTTTTCAACAATAACTCAAAATGAGACAAATTATCAAAGCTCACAACAAAATCCTTTCACTTTTAAAAACTTGAAACTACAAAAACAATTTTCCTTCAAAAGAAATCTACAAATTTTTAAAAGCACTCAAAACTACAAAACTAATTTTGAGATCTACAAACTTTAAAAATCTAATTGAATAAAAGCTTTAATATTTTTGAAGATTGTTTTACTTAGTTGTCCAGTAAACTAAGGATCTATTTGTCCAGAATAACAAACAGATCAAAAACACTCAGATATGTTTTTTTATAAAAAATGAAATTCAAAAACCTATAACAAAGTTTTTTTTCGAAGATTTGCAAAGAAACAAGTAGATCTATTTCTCAATAAAGCATGATTTCACAATTAGGTCAGATTCAACAAAAAGACAAAAATACCAATGTAATATGAGGTACTTCAAACTGCCAATGCTTCGAATCACTACAAAGACCAAGTGAAAAACAATCCAAAACACAAAACTTCTAGAAAATCATCAAAACACCAATACTGCTGGAATTCATTCACAAAAAGATTTTGACAGAAACAATCATCAATTTGGGAAGAAACCAAAAACTCTAAATCTAAATAAAGATAAATTGAAGAAAGAAATCTGGAGTTTTTCAAAATTTTAACAGGGTTCACAGGCAGGTGCGGTCCCGCACTGTTTACTTAAGGAAAGTGCGAAATTGCCCGCACTATTCAAAAAAGACAAAGTGCAGTCCCCAGAAAAAATAGAGAAAAACATAAAATATTTCAAAATTTTCAAAAACAAAGAAAACCTAAGCTACCCAGGCAGATATCTATCAATAAAAAACCGGGAAAAACTTTTCCACAAATCAAAATAAAAGAGAACCAAAAACAACAAGTTCTTCCCCAGTGGAGTCGCCAATTTGTTGTGTGGATTAATCCGTCTTGCAGACAAGACCGATCTCCCTAGTACTAAAAGTATCTAGCAACAAACAACCAAATAAACTAATCTTTTTCTAAGCATATATGATTTACAAAAAGCTCTATAGAGGTGTAAAAGACTTACCGTATGTCCAGTGCTTGTTTGAAGTCATTGTTGTCCCTCGTGCACTTGAAGGAGTTATCTTCGTAAACCTACAGTCACAAACAAGCAAAATATTAAATAGCACTTGTATATAAATCATTATAAATCATGCTTATCATAGTGATCAAGGAATCTATGAAATAAACCATTAACTAACAACTTATTGAGAAAAATGAATATATTTGTATTAATTTCAAAAGAAGGAAAACCTTACAACCTTAGCCTTGATGTTGAACAGGCCTTCTCGGGGTCCGAAGCAGGAGTCTCCTCTACTTTGATAAGCTCTGCACTCCTCCAACCAAGACAAATAGAGGTATGTGATCTCTCCTCACAAAAATCTTAGTTAATTGAGTCTGAATCTCAACAGCACTTAACCTCAAATATTCTAAAGCTTGAACTCTCCTTGAGGTTACCCAATGCCTCTTTTTATAGTGGAAAAGAGGAGGTTTCAGTTCCAACTATGAAGGGATAGAATCCTCCTTCAAAGGGATAAGCTCCTCACATCAAGGGGTTAGCTCCATAAGGTAAGGGATACATGAACCTCAAAAGAGCAGTTCTGACACCGCAAGATTATTTCTAGAGGCTTCTAGAATTTACTGAAATTGAGCTTTTTTGAATTTACTTGTGCCTTTTTGATCTTTACAGGGGTCCGCACCCATAACATAGAGAAAGTGCATTCAGGTACGCAGAAGACTTGAACATTAGGTGCGGGACAGTAGGCAAGATAGAGAGAAAGTGCGACACCAAAGTTAAGGAGATTTTTAGGAACTTTTCTCTGATTTTCAAGGCTTGACATGAGGAACTGATATGTTAGACTTTCAAAGGAGGAAGCATGAGTAATAATGAGCTCATACACATAGCAGAATGTCAGGATGACAATTTTTAGTGTAACATATACCCATTCCCTTCTCGAAGCAAGTAATTCTAGGAAGACAATATTCGAATTATTCATATTTGTATAACTTAGAAGGTTATATGGAATTCTCACATTACAATGAGTATGTCAATAAAATTGTTGTAATAATACAAGATTGCCAAAATTTTATGTTCAAATGAAGTTTGAAGAACATGAACTATAGTCATAATCAACAAATGGGGAAGTTGCAGCCATGAAAGAAAAAATTCAACAAGAACTCCAAGATAGTGTTCGTGAAATACAACTAGGAAATGATGACAACCTTCCTTCCCAAAATGATTCAAAGAAATATAGGCCCATTCTGAGTATCTAGATCTAAGTAAATATATGAGGAGATAAAAGTTAAATGAACACATTTCTTTTCATAGACAACAAATATATAAATTGGAATTAGAATTTACAAGTTTTATGGCCTAAATCCCCCAACACTTTATAAAATGAAAAAACAAGTAGATGAGGTCAATTCACTTTGGGGGGATATTTTCTATGGAAATCCTCATCAAGTAAATAAAAAATATATAAATTACATGGAAGTAACCTTAGATGAACCATTAAATGGACTATAGTCAGGTCGTCTAGTTTATATTTCTCCTACCAAACATTCATGCAAAGAAACATGGTGAGATATAAAGAGGTAATAAGAGAATGGTAAATATATATTGGGTATTAAATGAAATCAAAATCAAGTTCAAGTACCAAATGCCTCATAGAATACTCGCATTTAATATTTAATAAGAAGTAATATACATAGTGAATTTGACTTCAAAATTGGATTCTACCAAATAAGAATGCATCCTCTAAGAGATATAATCTGCTTTAATTACATGAAGAGGTTACTTTGAATGACTTTTCATGCCATTTGGATTATGAAATGCAGTGAGCTATTTTCAAAAATGGATATATTCTATTTGTAGTCCTACACACACACAAAAATTGATCAAATATTTAGTTATCCAACTTCCCTTGGGGAACACAAGGTCCATGTAGACAAATTCCTAAAACGCATTCAAGAAAATGGAATTGCATTATCATATTGTAAAATGGAGATATTCAAAGAAGAAATATACTTTCTAGGTATTCACATCTAACTCAAAAAAAAAAAATTGGTCCAACCACATATTGGCGAGAGGAGAAGAATACTAGACTTGGATTTTAACAAGCACAAATGTTGTCATCATGGGGATACCAATATTGGTCAATTTCAATGTAATTAATCTGGTTGAAGATATCCCCACATATTAAATATTGGTTAATCAACCCTATGGTTGAAAAATGAAAGTTATCATTTCCTCGAAGAAAAATAGAACTAAACCCAAAATGAATGGGATAGAGATCATCATACCCTTAGATCCTAGTGGAGGGAAGTTATGGATGGAGCCTTGGGAAGAGGAGATGAATGCCAGAAAATTGTACCAGGTTATTCGAGGTGATAAATATGATGATTAATATTACGTAAGAGAATAATTATCACATGGATCCCCCTTTTTGATCAATCAAAACTTGCATAAGGAATATAAATTTGAAAATTATGAGTCAAAAGAAAAAGAGTGCTAGATGACTAAATCCATCCCTAAGGATTTATTCTACTCTTTGTTTTCTATCAAAGTAGTTATTCTATTAGAATTTGAGCTTAATCCATATGGATATAAATCTAACTTCAATTCTAGCACCATGATTCAAAGAATGAGATTCAATGTCGATCCATCTTCATGAGGTGTCCAGTTGATTGCAAAATAGGAGCAATTATAGAGCTTTGTGTAGTTATTCGCAACAAAATCTACAAAATGGTGGGATGCATATGCACCCTTTTTATAAAGTTGGACCATGGTAACCACATATTTTGGCAAGCATTTCAATGGAAATTTATCAACCACAACTAATGTATGCAAGTCTATGTGAAGATTTAATGCTTTGGCTCAAATTGAAGATTGTGAGAGGAAATGATATAAAATAGATATATAGATGAAAGAGTATGGTATCACATGTTCCCAACCACACTGGACAATGTACCTTACAAGTGGAAGAAGATTGAAGAGGCAAATGGTGAAACATATATCTCGAAAGGACTTAATGAAAATTTCATTAAAAATTTTGCATTCACTCTAACAAGATGCCACTTAGAAGAATAAACTATTATTTAGATAAACCTACCATGTGTACATAGAAATGGTTCGAAAAAATAGAGTCTAGTCACATTAAGGGAAATTTAAGGTCTAAAATGGGTCCCCTAAGGAAAATAATTAAAATATAATTAAAATAATATTTATGAATTTTCAAAGGGAAAGAAAGGAAACTACCCCTTCAATTGAAGTTTTGAGTTATCTCTTTATAGGTTTATTCAATTTTATGCGTATGCACTAATTGGATGTGGAATAAATCCACATCCAAGTACCTACTCATAATACCTTTGATATATATATATATATATATAGTGAAATAAATGGAAATATGTGAAAAAATTATGTTTATTTTCAAAGAAATGTATTTTTTCATGCATTACCAATATATCTCACTATGAGTCTATCAAAAGTATGCAAGTATGTACTTAGTAGATGTGGAATTTAATTATACATTAATTGAATGCCCATAATTGAAATTTGAGTAAACCTATAAGGAGATAGCTTGAAAATATCATTAAAAAAAAATAGTTTTCTTCCTTTCCCTCCAATAATATTTACCTTTATAGTTGACATCATCATCTTGAATCCTATTGGTTCTTTTAAAGTTGATTTTTATAGTACATTTTTTGTTTTGAGGCCCATATTTTACCTCAATATTTACTTAATGAGGGAGAACCCCCATAAATAGAGATAAGTAACTCGACTGTGAAACATATTTCAACCACATGAGCTACAATAATTACATGAATTACTTGAAGCACACCACCTAAATGATGACCACATTGGCAAAAAATACAACACCTCACATACAAATTATTAGATACAACCAACATGCACGATGAAATATCCATGGAAATAGAAAACCCAAAATGTAATTACAAAGGAAGAAATCACTTGTCAAGTTCTACAAACCCCTAACGTGATTGAATGAGAGAAGACCTAGAGGGTCTTTATCCTACTAAAGGTTGAAGCCACCATGCTATTCATTTTGGAAAAATTGATCCCCATATTAGACGAGAAAAGCCTATTGTTGATAACCTGGAATGACGTCATTAAAATTTGGGAAACCACTCAGTTAGAGCCCCAATTAGACTCTTTTCCATTTGGGATGGTGGTTCCAACTGGTTTAAATTGGGCACAGTTACTCTTATAGATATTTCTCCAACGAATGTGTTGAAATTTGCAAAAATAAACAGTGAAATTGGCATCCAAAAACAACATGAAAACACACACACTAGTGTGGGATCACAGGTCACACAGTGATAGGTCCTAGCGATACATTAGTGTGCAAGCCAGTTTATTAAATAAATTGGAAATGTGTCTAATTTAATTTCTCCTTAATTAAATTTGACAATAAATTGTAATCTTCTCTCATAAACACTTGTAATAGTTAACCGAGTGTGATAGACTTAGTTGTAGAAATTTTAATAACTGATATATTATTCATCGAGATTCTCCTCATCACACACTATTTTAACTTCATGCACAATACATAATCTCTTCCACCATTGATCATTAATTGTGGAAATAAAAACAATCGCATGCGCACATTAAAACCATAAACAATCACACATATGAACACAATATTTTATGGGAAAGCTTAAAGCTGAAAACCCCCAACTATCTGTATATTATATGTCATAGAGATCATGTAACAATCATTATACAAAGCTCCTCACAAAGCTCTTAGTACAATGTCCAATTGTTACACACTAATCAAGCCCGATCTAGCAAAACACATGCTCCAATCTCTGCCACCTGATAGCCTGCCTCTACTGCGCAATCACTGCTGAAGAATGGCTCTGAATGAACTCGAATTGGTCCAGACTTGTTCACGCAATCCTCATTGGCATCTCCAATCATTGTTTGTCGCAAATCACGCAACCGTATAGTCACAACTGATAGTCACACCGCTCTTTCACCTACCTCTTCACTTGTCTCCACTGAAACTATCCATGCACTGTAGTTAACTGATGTATTCTTTAGTTGATTAATGAGTTAATAATTAGTGAATTAATTAATGATTAATTCACACCACTCTCACTAGTGTATCAATCAGTTAGACTAGATACAAATAGCTCAACTATGTTTAACTCAGTTAAACTGAACACAACTCCATCAACTAGCTCAATAACTCCACCAAACTTTGTCACATGAGTTCTAACTGAAGTATCCATGCAATAGCTCCACTTAACCCTCAGGAATAGCATAATTCCTTCTGTCAGCTCCTGTGCCACATCTGTGCACTTAACTGAAGTGCTCCAAGATAATAAGATAATGTTTAGAGTCCAAATATTATTAAGAGCTAATAATATTCGACATATCTATTTTTAGACTGGCAATCTAAAAATAGATTCCGCCTAATATGTCTAAAAATAGAAGTCCATATATTTTTCCAACTTGACCAACCATCCACAAATAGCATCCTGCAACTCATAGAATATGATCGACATGTCTAAAAATAGACATAGTCTAAAAATAGACTTGCGCCAAAAATAGCCTGCGGGCCCACTTAGTGAAGGCGACTCTTTTCACTAAGCTCATCATCTTGTTGCAATCTCAACATTAGTTAGCTCATGAAATTCGAGTTGAGGGTGGTTCATGAGGCATCTAGAGTGATTCTATTTGTTTTAGAGTCCAAGTTGCAGTTAGTGTATTAGTTTAATGCATACGAAATTAGTTAACTCAATTAAGTGAGTTAAAGATCAGTTTAACTAGTTGTAACTGATTTTTGCACTAGTGAGAGGTCAAGTGAATTAAATCAAATTTAATTCACATGTAGTGATCTGTCAAGTGACTAATTATTTACTATTAATAGCTGCATGCATGTCAGTTCTAATGAAGACCCAGTTGAGACAAAGGTTAAAGGGGAGTTAACTATCAGTTGTATTTTTAGAAAACTACCTTGATGCAGTTAAAACACCATAGGATTTCCCATGAGAATTGCGCAGTCAAGGAAGGCTAATATTCCTAAAGAATAGGGATTGCATTCCACATGAATTGCGTGAGCAAGGTAGGCTGAAGAAAGGTTGAGAATTGGCTAAGTGTTGGACCAATTTTATTTGGATCAATGTGAGACCGTTAGCAGAGTGCAACAGAATCTTGTGAGAAGAGTGCATTGTATTGTTTCATGATTCCTTGGTTCTTTATACAATAGAGATAGATGGGTTTTGGGCAGCAAGATTTCCCCTGGAAAAATATCTGTGTTGTGGATTTATTTGCTTCTTTCTCTTACTTGGTGTGATTGTGTGACCATGTTTAATTTCCGCATAATTAATTGTAGAAGGATTCAATATCTTGCTCTAGTATATTGCATGATCAGATTGAATCCACTGGAATACACATTGTTTGTATAATTTCTACATGGTATTAGAGAGCCAAGAATCACAATAGTGGAGAAGAAATTGAGTTTGTGTTGAACAATATTCAAACTTGCAGATACTTTATTTGGAGCAACAAGTGGATCAAGATGACTTTAAATGGGTTAAGATTGGAATATGAAATCGAGGGTAGTTCTAATTATATTGCATGGAAATATGGAATGGAGGCAGTTTTGGAGGACAACAGGTTGAAAGAATTCATTGATAATGATATTCCAAAGCGTGCAGTAGCAGACGCCACTCTTCTTGATGCTTGGAAAAAGAAGGTAGCAAGGACGAGGAGGAAGGCCTTGCCAAATGCAATGTGGAAGGCCTTGCCAAATTTGTTTTAGAACAACAACGACCAAAATAAGTTGGCACTAAAGGACAAGCTCAGGAAAATCAAGAAGGAGGAGGGTGAGACGGTACCAACATACTTGGCGAAGTTCACTCAATGTCAATATGAGCTTGGAAGTGTTGGTGTGATTGTAGAATATGATGACTTGGTGGGCATAACACTTCTAAGCCTTCCCAAGAGTTGGCATATTTATTAGGGCTCTATCAATTGGAGGGAGAAGTTACCAGATTGAGAGCGACTTTGGTTGGATTTGGTACAAGAAGAATTAAGGCAGAATACCAGGGTTGGATCCTCATCCAAGACTAATGACGAGGAAGATTGTGCCTTGGCCAGTAAGGTAGAGAAGGCCAAGGGAAAGAAATCCCAAGGCGAAGCAAGCAAGAAAGACTTGTCCAAGATCATATGCTTTCACTATCATGAGCATGGGCATTGTGCTACAAATTTTCCAGAGAAGAAAAGAAAGAAGGAGCCTGCAGTTGCAGTAGGTGAAACATTGGATTCATAGTTCGAGCTTGATTTTACTCTCATTGCATGCATGACCAACACTGTAATGGGATGCATGTGGTATCTAGATAGCGGTGCCTCGTTCCATATGACGAGGAATAGAGATATCTTCAATGACTTGGAGGAGAAGGACCTCCAGTAGAGCATAGAGTTTGAAGATGACGAGAGGTATAGCGCTACCATCATAGGTACAATTACCTTTCAGAGGGAGAATGGCTCCCATCTCAACTAGTAGATGTTTTGCATGTTCCAGGCCTAAGGAAGAATCTTGTCTCCATAGCAGTATTGGAAGAACGTGGTTATGAAATAATATTTAGAAAAGGAAAAGTTTTCCTTAAACACATATCCATGGGGACAAGTGAAGCAGATCGATGTAAGAGTCAAGAACCTGTATGCTCTCGAGGTTGAGGATGCATGCAAGGCTTTGAGGAGCAAAGAAGTGGTTAATGACTTGGTGGTTGAGAGGGAGCAATTATCTCTCAACATGAAGCCTCAAAAGCAGTGTCAAAAGGTTGTGGAGAAACCACAATTAGAGAAGCAGAGAGGAGACCGAGTGGAAGATTCCACTCAATTAGAGACCTCTAGGAGGGGAAAATTTTGAACTAGAAGGACAGAGGGAGTACATGCAACTATACCTCCAGGTGTGAGGCGGGGCGATGTGCAAAATTAATTCCAAGAAGAAAATTTGGGCAGGGTTCATTGAGATGGTGTGTCTCATGGATCGAACTTGGCTACGAGGAGCCCACAGTACAGCAGTAGAAGGAAGGATCAGTTAGATTGATGCAGTCATATGTCAGGAAGACAAAAATTAGAGTGACAGGTGTTGGATATCGAAGCGTAGGTCAGAGTTGGCAGCAGTGCAGAGTGAATGGATGCAGATGTCAACAACGCAAAGAGTCCAATAGACATGTGCAGTAGGCACCAGCAGTCAGAAGACTCTTATGACAGATGCATTATATTGATTCAGTTGTTTGGATGCTATTCAGTTTCAGAAGTGTTGCATGCAAGAACATTCCAAAGGTACCGGATTGGGACAGATTGATTCCTTTCTTGTTGAGAGCGAGTGTTGAAATTTACAACAAGTAACAATGAAATTGGCATCCAGAAAAAACATGACAGCAGACACACTAGTGTGGGATCACAGGTCACACAGTGATGGGTCCTAGCGATACATTAGTGTGCAAGCCAATTTATTAAATAAATTGGAAATGTTTCTAATTTAATTTTCCCTTAATTAAATTGGACAATAAATTGCAATCTTATCTCATAAACAATTGTAATAGTTAACTGGGTGTGATAGACTCAGTTATCTCATGAAATTTGAGTTGAGGGTGGTTGGTGAGGCATGTATAGTGATTCTATTTGTTTTAGAGTTGAAGTTGCAGTTAGTGTATTAGTTTAATGCATGAGAAATCAATTAACTCAATTAAGTGAATTAAAAATCAGTTTAACTAGTTGTAACTGATTGTTGCACTAGTGAGAGGTCAAGTGAATTAAATTATATTTAATTCACATGCAGTGATCTGTCAAGTACATGATGATTTACTATTAGTAGCTACATGCATGTTAGTTCTGATGAAGACCCAGTTGAGACAAATGTTAAAGGGAAGTTAACTATCAGTTGTATTTTTAGCAATTTGCCTGGATGTAGTTAAAACACCATAGGATTTCCCATGAGCATTGCGCTATCAAGGAAGGATGAAATTCCTAAATAATAGGGGTTGTATTCCTCATGAATTGCGTGAGAAAGGCAAGCTGAAGACAAGCTGAAGACAAGCTGAGAATTTTCTAAGTGTTGGACCAATTTTGTCTGGATCAGTGTGAGACAGTTAACAGAGTGCAACAGACTCTTGTGAGAAGAGTGCATTGTATTGTTTCATGTTACAATAGAGATAGAGGGGTTTTGAGCACCAAGATTTTCCCTGGGAAAAATATCTGTGTTTTGGATTGATTTGCTTCTTTCTCTTACTTGGTGTGATTGTGCAATCATGTTTAATTTTCGCAAAATCAATTGTAGAAGGATTCAATATCTTGCTCTATTATATTGCATGCTCAGATTGAATCCATTGGAATACATATTGTTTGTATAATTTCTACAGAATGGATACTTTAGGATATGGTATCTAAATGGGAATATGAAATGTGGAGGGATGTTTCTAAGTGATTGCAGGAAAGAAAAATGTATTCTAACTATATCATATAATGTATATAACCCAAGAACTAATGCATGTGTGAAATTGAGAGATAATGTCAACAACTATAAATTTAGATCTCAAGTTATTTGGTTGATTAAATGCAAGCTGTAAGAAAAATATTAATTCAATTAAATAGTTAATTGAATTAAAATTGAAACAAAATTCACATATGACATTATAAACTTATAAATTGTCATGCATATGAATGAAAGAAATAACAAGACAATATTAAATTATCATATCATTCAATCACAAACATAAACAACACTTAAATGATTCCAATCATAAATTTAAGAAAAACAATTCAATAATAGTACCAAATTTTCTCTATCTCATTGAAACATGGAATCAAAATGGTTCTCTGATTATATTCGAAAGGAAAAAAGTACAAAAATGTAATAAGGCCTTTTATTTGCAAAATCTAGAACCCTTCGCATTGGGCCTGAGGCATGTTTAAATAGTTTGCAATCATAAAAGGAGAGTAGTTTCATATCTAAGATTCTCTCAACAAAATAGAAACAAACCTGCAAAATAGAAATTTTGTTAAAACCTTTCAAAATCAAATGAAATTCTTAACTCAGAGGAGCCATTGTTCACGAGGAACCACTGGGTGCTTTCCATTGCTAATATACTTCTAGAAGATGAGCTAGTTCGGGGGGTGAATGAGGTCTAATGCTCACTTGATAACTATACATTTGAGTTTCAAATACTAGTAGTAGTTGGATTATCTGCTCATTAATAACCTTAGTTACTTGAAGATAACCCTGATGTTTAATGAGAAATTCCCAGATTAACTCAAAATTTTCCTTTGATAGCTGCTCAATCATGTCACAAGACTCTGCTTTGTCACTATGTATTCCAAATTTCAACATCTCTATTTTTGGGAGAGTTTCCTCTATATAAAATGAAAGCATCTTTGCTTGCTTAAGAGACTGAATAATATATTGAACCATAGAATTAGAAAGCATCTCTACATCCATTACCATTTCTTTGATTAAGTGAATGTGGGTCTTCCAAACACGTAGAACCTTGTAATCTTACATTTCATTAATTCTAGGCAAGTTTGGAAAATGTCTCTTTGGATCTTCCTACCTGTAACAACCCTGATGAAAATTCCATGTAATAAAAGTTAAAAATAATAACCACAGTTGATGGGACACTTATTCCAAGCTGAATGTTGAGAAAAACATCCTAGTGAGTGTTCATTTGGTTTATTATGGCTAAGGAAAATGGAAAATGAAATGGAAAAGCCTTTGGAAAGGAAAAATGACACTTTTGGCACATTTAATTATGAAAATAATGGAAAATAGGATAAAAGGGAGGTGAAAGGTCACAGGTTACATGTGAGGAGGAAAGAAGGAAAATAATGGAAAATGAAGAAAATAGAGGCCTCATCAATAAAAAGGCTTCTAAGGACCGGTTGGTACCTTTTGTCAGTTAAGTTTTGGAGCTCTCTCGTTATTCTCTCTCTCTCTCTCTCTAACTCTTGGAGACTTAGATTTTTCTTGGATCACTTTGGAATTGGATCAAGAAATGAAAAGGAGGCGGGAGAAAGGAAGGAGAAAGCAAGGAAGAGAAAGATCAAGTAGCTACAACATGATTATTTCCAAGTATTTCCTTGCATGTGTGATTTCCTTACTAGATTTTACATGCATGGTATTGCATGTGGTTATTTTTTGTCATGGCATGGGGTTTTCCAGGTGTGACAATGTTTTCAGCCTAGCCTTGCCATTTCTGGATAGCTTTGATGAGATGGGTTATCATGTTTTGGTTGAGCTACATTATCGGATGGATTAGAAGATGAGTGGGGTGGATCTCCGAAATGACAAGCACATGGCCTAGTGATCCTTGAACCAGACTGAGGATCGTGATAAAGCCACTAGCCTAGTAACACCTGAGCCAAACTATGGGTTGCAGTAAAGCAATGATTGTGTGCCTTGGCGGGCATAGGAATCCTTGTCAGTGAATGAAGGGATATACAATAAATCCAAGAAGTGGTTTTCTCTCTGTTGGGCCTAGTAATCTCGGGATGGGATGTACGGTAAATCCTGGAGAGTGGGTCTCAATGTGGGGCCTAGTGATCCTTGGATCATACTCTGGATTATGGTAAAGCCTGAGAGGCTAGGAGGCACTAAAATTCCTCACTTTGTAGGTGGAGAAATCTGGTAGCATTTGTTAGCACTATAAATGTTAATATTCTGACCGCCATTGTATCACTGTTTTCAAATTTTACTTATTTCCTAGCCTATGTCAAAGTTTGAGTCATTTTCAATAAAATCCAAAAAAGAGTCTCAAAACCAAAATAATTTTAAGTTTTATAGGTGGTATTAGTGTCTCAAGTTCATAAAATAAGTTAAAACGATTGTTTTTAACTTGGGTTAATGTCGAAGGCTATTGGTCGTTTTTGTAAATAAAATTATAGCTGCTCTTTCGGGGATAATAGCTACCTATGTTTAAGTTTCATTGGTAATACAATGATATAAAAAAGGGAAACTATTTCCCCAAATTGAAGGATACATTACTGACACAGTAAAAAAGGGAAGTTATTTCTTTAGAAACATGTTTTCATTGGTAACATAGTGAAATGTGCAGCTATTTCTCTGAAGTTTAGTTATATTGAAATATAGAGATAAAGGCAATCGTTTCTTCGAAATTGCATAAGGAGCTGCAAGGAATAATTTTAGGGAAAATATCATTCCTCTTTGAAGATGACTAAAGATCTCTTATGTTATAACATGATTATTATTTTTAAAGATTAGTTATTTTTTACTTCGGATAATTATTATGGGTGAATGGTTATAGTATTAATGTAGCTAACCTATAGCTACCCTACTAAGCTGAAGCGGAGATCATGGTACAAGGTATCAATTATTAAATGATGCAGTGGAGTTTTATGAGTTATGGGGTGACTTGGCGCCCATATTTGAATGATTTAAAACCATGCCATCACACCATACCGTGATTAAAGGCATATCTTCAGAGGGTTAAGTTCAATATTCTTGAGTCCGAGGTTCTTTGTGGAAGTTGCAACTAACATAAGTCATGTCTTCCAGCAACTAGTTTATCATTCCAAGGCAAGAAATTAGGGCTTCGTGTAGGGTTTTTCCTCTAGGTTGAACAACTGTGCATTTAGAGGGAGATTAGTTGTTGAGAAGAAAGGGAAAAGGTGGTAGTGTTAATAGGTATGAGCTAGCAAACACTAGGTTTGTTGATGCTAGAGCAAAGCCTCAATTTAAGTTTGCAGGGTGGCATAAGTTTTTGCATAAATTTTCTGGAGAAAATGTAGCTTTAGCATAGGCCTTTGTTGAGAGATTTGATGGGGAGAAGTTCAAGCTTGGGAGCAAGACTTCCAAAATCTCTGAAGCTATCATAGCTAGAGCTACTCAAACCTCGACCATTGGAGAATGTTGGTTCAAGAATAAAATACTACCAACAGAAGTAAGTCTCTTCCTAAAACCTAAACATGTGAATGTCAAATGGAATCCAACTGTGCATATTTCCTATTTTAAGGCTGAATGGCTACATGTGATCACCTCTGTGCAATGCTACATTACATGTGAGGGTAGATTCTCCTCTTTCCACCATTACCAAATGATATTTCTTGCTCATATTCTAGGTGACAAACCTAGGAATTTTCCCTACTTCCTGTACAGATCCTTGCTCAAAATGTCCTTAAAGTTGCAGAAAATCAGTATATATTCCCTACACAACCTATATCATAGGGGTTTAATTAAAATTTTGATTGTCTACCAGCTTAAAAATAAAAGGAATACATGGGATAAATTCCCATCAGAGGAGGGGTTTGGTAGTATCAACTCTAGGAGGAGGGTAGGGAGGCCCAAGAAGCAAAATTCTCATGAATAAATTAGTGGAACTCCTATGCCAAACAGGTGACAGTCAACTCAGTCTACCCCATCAACCAGTAGGCAAACTATAAGTTAAGCTAGGAGGGCTAGAACTGAAACTATCATTCCTATACCCTTGGTGTAGCCTGCACAAAAAGATTATGAGAAGAAATCTCCAAAAGAATCTTAGAATTTAGTAGCATTCATTAGAGAACATTCCATGAGATTCAAGCAAGGGAAAAATGTTAAGTCTACTTGTGATGAAAACAAAGCTTCCTCCTCAAGATATAGAGGCATAAGAAGGTTGATCCTAGGAGAGAAAATTTCAGAGGAAGACAACCCTAAAATACCAGTCCAAGTGCTAGTTCAAGTGTCTATTCCAATTCAACATTCCATTCTAGCAGTTGCAAAAGAGCAAGAAGAAAACATGAAACCAACACTAGCTCAGTTGTTTTCTTCCCTCACGACACCCAAGACACCCAAGACACCTACAAAGAGAAAGGATAAGAATGTCATCCACTCTTATTCATCCTTTTAAGAATATAGCACTGATGAAGAGTTTTCAGAGACAAAATATGAAGAAGGTCAGTCTAGTGGAATGGTGCGGAAGAGAAAAAGGGTTTCCTATATTCAAAATCCATATCTTAAGAGGCCTCACACTCGGCCAAAAAACAAACTTAGACTGAATAGAAAATTGATTGCTAACCCAAGACTAAGAGATGAAGTCATAAATATTGATGAAAGCCTAGATAAGGAAACCAAGAAGGCCAGAGCTCAAAAACAAAATCATATAGGAAAAATAACTAGAAGGCTCACTAAAGCAGAGTATCTCAAGATATTTGCTTCAATACTTGATTTCATCTAACCCTTTCAGGAGAAGCTCACACATTGTTGGCCTAATAAAAAAACACAGTTATTTGCAGAATTTCCGGTTATAGCTACTTAATTTTGAAAAGGGAAGATATTATTTCCTGAGTTTTTGGATGAAGAGAGTGGAGGTAGTTTTTGTTCAGGTCTCAAGGGCTGCTACTGAGGAGTAGTTACATGCATGCATTATCCACAGAAGACACTGCTACCAGGTGTCATTGATCAAGCTCCCTCATAAATTTCAGAATTATGTTTTTCACTTTTTAAGGAAAACAACCACTTGACATCTTCAACTGATGTTTGCACTTTTTGTGGAAGTGGTTGCACCAGAACATAGGAGCAGTCTTCCTGCAGATTGCCACATCATTCCAGCCACTTCGAATTACAAGCCATCACACTGTTTATTTTATTTATGTTACATCACTTTGTATTAAAGTTTAAGATAAGCCTCATCTTTTGTATGAGAATGTAATAAATTTTTTAGAACATATTCAAACTTTTTGTGGAGATATCAATATAATGTCTCTTGTATATGTATGATGAAACTCTATAAAGAAAGGGTTCGTGGTTTGTAAATCTTTTGCTCATATGATCAGTGTACCTTTTTAGTGAATGATATTGAAGAAGACTTTTGAGGACTTATTACCTACTTGATATGTGTATTGTTAATCTTTTCAAGTATTCGTGAAACAATGGGGAGATAGGAAAGACTATGTGTACTACCTTACAGAGTTTGGAACTCTGAAAAAGAAGATATATGAGTCATTGGCTGATTTTACAAAGAGGTTTAATAAAATTTATCAAAAATTCTGGAAGAAATTAAGCCTCCTGAAACCACAACTATAATAACTTTTGCCAATGCTTTAGATTCCGACTTTTCTTTATGGTTAAGGGCTGAGAAAGCACAAACATTGATGGATATGCAAGAGGCTGAAATTGGAGTGCAGTCTAATCTTATGGCTTCAAATAAATTGAAAATGGAAGAAGAGAAAGCAGCAAAGGACAAAAATAAAATGAAAGAAGAAAAACCTTCTTCCTACAAAACTCTTACAACAGAAGAAAATATTGATCAAATGTCCAATTCGATCAAGGAACTTGCCTCTAAGAAGACAAAATTGGAGTTAGAAAACAAACCAGCTGCTAGAGCTAATCAAAATGAAGCCAATAGAAATCAGGCTCCCTTCAGAAGGCCTTTTCAGCCTCAACAAATCCTACAACGCCCAAGGAGGAATTGATCAAAATATTCAACCTCCTTTGAATAATTTTTCTGAAGAAGAGTAGCAAGAACATGATGAAGAAAATGAAGACATACACCTTGAGAATGCTCAAATTCATGCACAAAATGATAAAAAACAACAAGAAGCTCAAAACAGAAATTATCCTCTGAGATCCAAAGTTCTTTCTCAACAACCTAAAAAAAAATGAGATTCTAACAAACAAGCTGCTAAACAAAAGGCCACAGTCAGTGAGGTCCCTCCATCTCATAATTCTGCCCCAATCATCAAAATTTCTGCAAAAAATAAATAATTAGATCCTCTTTATTTCAGTTTCAAATCAGAACTGAATAAAATTAAAATTCATGTCCGACTTTTGGAATTGTTGAAAAATCCAACATACAAAGAGTATTTTAAAAGTATGTTATAACCACCTCTCGCTTTTGATTTAGTCAATCTTGAGGATGAAAATCCTACTATTGATTTACACTGCCATGTCCAAGACCAAAATGATGATAATTCACCACCTTTCTATCTTTCACTCAATATACATAACAAATTGTTGCATAGTTGTCTATTAGATTCTGGGGCATCTTGCAATCTAATGCCAAAGAAAGTGATGGATGAATTAGGATTAGAAATCACCAAGCAATACCATGACCTATACACCTTTGATTCCAAAAAAGTCAAGTGTTTAGGAGTGATTAAAGACTTAGGTGTTTGTCTTACCCAGCTTCCTATGAAAAGCTTAGTGATGGACATCATAGTTGCAAACATACCTTCTAGATTTGGGATGTTGCTTTCTAGATCTTGGTCTAAAAAATTGGGGGGCACCCTTCAGATGAATATGTCATATGCCATAATCACAGTGTTTGGAGGATAATTCAAGAGGTTGTATAGGGAAACCCAAATGGCCTATATCATAAGTGATCAGCATAATCCCTCAAATCATCCTATATATGTTGAGGAGAAGGAATTAGGGTCATCCATATTACACCATGCTGCTGATTATAACAATTTCCAACCTGAAATCAGTGAAAAAAAGCACTTCCAAGATATAAATGAGCAACTTTTAGAGGGAGGACAGATCTGGAAATTGTACTTTGATGGAACCTCATCAAGATAAGGATCAGGAGCTGGTGTAGTTCTCATTTCTCCCACTCAGCAAAGGGTAACTATATCATATAAAATACAATTTTCTACCACTAATAACACTGTTGAATATGAGGCGCTTGTTTTGGGTATGAAGGCAGTGAAAGATTTGGGAGCTGAACAACTAGTTGTTTCTGGTGATTCAGAATTGGTGATAAGGCAGGTGAGAAACAACTATCAAGTGAAAAATTACAAATTGAAGAATTATAGGAATGAAGTGTGGGATTTGATTGAACATTATTTTTCAAAATTTAATGTAAATTTTGTCACTAGAGAGGAAAATCAAATGGTTGATTCACTAGCTATTGCTGCTAGTAATTTCAAAGTTCCTCTTGATGTCGAGGAAACATATGATGTTCAAATAAAAAATAGAGCTTCTATTCCTGATAACATCAAATACCGACAAGTATTCGAGGATGACAAAGAAATTCAAATTTTTTTAGAGTGTGTTGAAGAGTTTGCAAAAATTCAAATTGATGATGAGCATGACATTGTTGAAAATCAAAACAACAACTCTTTCAAAAATACCATGGTTGGGAAAGACATTATTGATCAGAAAACTAACTATATTCCTAAAGGCCTAGTTCCTTTAGAAAGATTATTTGACAATAATGATGTATTTTTAAAGGCTGAAAATAAAGCTGATGGAGAGAGTACAATTGACTATAATATTGGTACAGAAGATCAACCAAAACTAGTCAAAGTTTCTAAATTTCTTTCTCTAGAAACTAGAACAAAATATGTCAAGCTGCTGAAACAATATGCATAAATCTTTTTATGGTCCTACAGTGAGTTGAATACCTATGATAGAGATATAATCGAACACAAAATTCCCCTAAAATCAGAAGCAAAGCCTGTAGCACAAAAGATAAGGCATATCAATCCCTTGATGCTCACCATCATTGAAAAAGAAATGAAAAAATTATGGGAAACAAAAGTAATTCTGTCTTTAAGATTTTCTAATTGGGTGGCTAATATAGTCCCAGTTCGAAAGAAGAATGGCAAAATAAGAATTTGTGTTGATTTTCGCAATTTGAACCAGTGATCATTGAAGGATAACTATCCATTACACAAGATGGATTATCAATAAAAATCCATGCCCAATGGTATTTGTGTCTATAAATATGATCAGCATTGTGTCCAGTTAGTCAAAGGTCAGTCCTAGTGATAATTTCCAAAAGTCTTCTGAATTTTGAAAATTTGAAGGCACTGAGTCTACAGTCCTTGAAGCCTCACAAGGAGGACTTCATCCCCAATAGAAGCCACTGTTAACACTATAAATGTTAATAGTCTGACCGCCATTGCATCATTGTTTTCAAATTTTCTTATTTCCTAGCCTATGTCAAAGTTCAAGTCATTTTCAGTAAAAGCCAAAAAAGAGTCTCAAAACCAAAAGACTTTTAGGTTTTATAGGTGATATTAGTGTCTCAGGTTCATAAAAGAAGTTAAAACCATTTTTTTAAACTTGGGTTAGTGTCAAAGGCTATTGGTCATTTCTCTAAATAAAATTATAGCTTCTCTTTCTAGACTAATAATTACCTCTGTTTAAGTTTCATTGGTAATACAATGATATAAAAAAGGGCAGTTATTTCCCCAAATTGAAGGATACATTACTGACACAGTAAAAAAGGGAGGCTTCTCTTCAGGAACTTGTTTTCATTGGTAACAGAGTGAAAAGTGCAGCTATTTCTCTCAAGTTTAGTTATATTGAAATACAGAGATAAAGGCAGTTGTTTCTCCGAAATTGCATAAGGAGTTGCAAGGAATATTTTCAGGGAAAATATCATTCCTCTTTGAAGATGATTGAAGATCTCCTATGTTATAATATGATTATTATTTTTAAAGATTAATTATTTTTTATCATTCCAAGGCAAGAAATTAGGGCTCCGTGTAGGGTTTTTCCTCCAGGTTTAACAACTGTGTGTTTAGAGGGAGCTTAGCTGTTGAGAGGAATGGGAAAAGGTGGTAATGTTAACAGTTTTGAGCCAGCAAACACCAGGTTTGTTGATGCTAGAGAAAATCCTCAAATTAAGTCAGTAGGCTAATATAAGTTTTTGTAGAAATTTTACGAAGAAAATGTAGCTTTAGCATAGGCCTTTTCCGAGAGCTTTAATGGGGAGAAATTCAAGCTTGGGAGCAAGACTTTCAAAATATCTGAAGCGATCATAGCTCGATCTACTCAAACCTCGACCACAGGAGAACGCTGGTTCAAGAATAAAATGCTGCCAATAGAAGTAAGTATCTTCCTCAAACCTGGACATGTGAATGTCAAATGGAATCCAACTGTGCATATTTCCTTTTTTAGGGATGAATGGCAACATGTGATCACCACTGTGCAATGCTACATTACATGTGAGGGTAGAGTCTCCTCTTTCCACCATTACCAAATGATATTTATTGCTCATATTTCAGGTGAAAAACCTATGAATTTGCCCTACTTCCTATACAGATCCTTGCTCAAAATGCCCTTAAAGTTGCAGAAAATCCTTATCTATTCCATGCACAACCTATATCATATGGGTTTAATTAAAATGTTGATTGTCTACCACCTTAAAAACAAAAGGAATACCTAGGATAAATTCCTAGCAGAGGAGGGGTTTGGTAGTATCAACTCCAGGAGGAGGTTAGGGATGCTAAAGAAGAAAAATGTTCATGAACAAACTATTGGAAATCCTATGCCAAACAGGTCACAGTCAGCTCGGTCTACCACATCAACTAGTAGGCAAACTAGAAGTTCATCTAGGATGACTAGAACTGAAAATCTTATTCCTATACCCATGGTGCAGCCTGTAGAGAAATTTTATGAGAAGAATCTCCAAAAGAATCTCAGACTTTAGCAACAATCATTAGAGAACATTCCATGAGATTCAAGAAATGGAAAATTGTTAAGTCTACTTGTGATGAAAACAGAGCTTCCTCATCATGATATAGAGGCATAAGAAGGTTGAACCTAGGAGAAAACATTTCAGAGGAATACAACCCTGAAATACCATTCCAAGTGCCAGCTGAAATTCCAGTCCAAGTGCCAGTTCAAGTGTCTATTCCAGTTCAACACTCCATTCCAGCAGTTGCAAAAGAGCAAGAAGAAAACAGGGAACAAACACTAGCTCAATTTTTTTCTTCCCTCAAGACACCCAAGAGACATACAAAGAGAAAGGATTAGAATGTCATTCACTCTTATTCATCCTCTGAAGAAGATAACATTGATGAAGATTTTTCAGAGACAGAATATGAAGAAGGCTAGTCTAGTGGAATGGTGCAGAAGAGAAAAAGGGTTTCCTATATTCCAAATCCATACCTTAATAGGCCTCACACTCGGCCAAAAAACAAACTTATACTGAATAGAAAATTTATTGCTAACCCAAGATTAAGAGATGAAGTCATCAATATTGATGAAAACCTAGATAAGGAAACCAAGAAGGCCAGAGCTCAAAAACAAAAGCATACAGGAAAAAGAACTAGAAGCTCACTAAAGCAGAGTCTCTCAAGATCTTTGCTTCAATACTTGATTTCATCTAACCCTTTTAGAAGAAGCTCACATTTTTTTGGCCTAATAAAAAAACACAACTATTTGCAGAATTTCTGGTTATAGCTACTTAATTTTGAAAAGGGCAGCTATTATTTTCCGAGTTTTTGGATGAAGAGAGTGGAGGAATTTTTTTTTAAAGTCTCGAGGGGTGCTACTGAGGAGTAGTTACATGCATGCATTATCCACAGAAGAAGTTGCTGCCAGGTGTCATTGATCAAGCTCCCTCAATTTCAGAATTATGTTTTGCACTTTTTGAGGAAAATAACCACATGTCATCTTCGACTGGTGTTTGCACTTTTTGTGGAATTGGTTGTACCAGAACACGAGAGAATTCTTCCTGTAAATTTCCACATCATTCCAGCCACTTCGAATTACAAGCCATCATGCTGTTTATTTTATTTATGTTACATCATTTTGTATTAAAGTTTAAGATAAGCCTCATCTTTTGTATGACAATGTAATAACTTTTTTAGAACATATTCACACTTTTTGTGGAGATGTCAGTATAATGTCTCTTGTATATGTATGATGAAACTATATGAAGAAAGGGTTTGTGGTTTGTAAATATTTTGCTCATATGTTCAGTGTACTTTTTCAGTGAATGATATTGAAGAAGACTTTTAAGGACTTATTACCTACTTGATATGTGTATTGTTACTCTTTTCATGTGTTTCCACACCTCATTCTCTTTAGTTGTAGTTTGTAATTTCAGATGTTGTTGTATGCTTTTATGAGTCTCTTGATGTGTTTATGTACCTTGTCAACTTTGATCAGTCTTACACAATGAGCTTTCTTGATGAGATATATATAATGGCAGTTTAAAGAGCATTCTTATGACAGTGAACTTTCATGATATTCAATAAGATTGTTGTAAGTCTTGATATAGCTTTCTCTTGTTGATATATTACCAAACTGTTTCTTGTGTTGTTTTTCATCAAAGCAATGGATTTATGTTTTTCAAACCCACTGTCCCTTCCACTATTTCACAATTTCTTCTCTTCATAGGCTACAAGCTTATCTTTTTTCTACCATATCAGGACTCAATACCCTCATTAGTGTGATTGAACTTGACTGAAATCCATTTTCAGTGATTGAGGGTTTAAAACACCTACCAATCATATAATCCAAATCATTAAATTTCCTTAGATCTTAGGATCTGACTAGCCAAGCACTTGAAGTAGTCCAACTGTTGATTCCAATGCTAACATATTTTGGTGCATTTTTTGAGAGACGAAGTCCTTGAAACGAAGTTTTCTTCCGAGTCTCTTGTTTTGAATTGTTGAAAATAAATTCTTGATGGTTAACAAGAATTGGTGACTTGAAGAATACTACAAATTGTTTCACGTGGTGACTCCACAAAGAGGAAGAGGGGTTTCAAGACCTCCTACTATAAGGATAAATCAGATATCACCTACTGTGACTCCAATCGCTAACCCAAAGAAGATCATAAAATATAAAAAATGAAAACAAAGATTAGTTGAAGCCACACATCAGTCAATGAATAAGGTACATCAAAATTACATTCCAAAGCAAAAATTACCCTCATCTACATTAGAATCAGAAGAAGTTTTAGTTTCAAAAAATTATGCTGAAAAATCTCAAGTTGAAGCTGCTTCCCTAGAAAATAGAGTTGATGATGTTAACCTAGGCTCAGCTGAAATTTTTTCTTATTCATCATTTAGTAAATCTGAGATAAGTACTATTCCATTCAAAGAAGAAAAAATAGAGGTTTAAAGTGTCAATAAGGAATTAGAAGACTTTGTGCGGACAGAAGGCGAGTTAGAACAAGTATTGGAAATTGCACCTTTTCTTGATAGGGATGTTTTAAATGAATAAGATTTTAAAACCATTCTAAATTTCCTTCAAACTCATCCTGAATATCAGTCTTTTATTACCCCTCAACAAGAGTATTTTCCTTTTTCTCAAAATCCAGTCGTTGGGGCATCTTCTTCTCATCCACTAGAAAGGAGTGTTCCTAAAGGCCCGACTTTTAACTTATCTGACTTTTAGCTCGGAAAAATAAATTTGAATTTACCTCATCCCCTCAAGAGACAATATTTGAATTTGATTCTTCTATAGAAGGTGAAATCAAGACCTGATCTGTTCATCTCTTTGAAAATCCACTATTTTTAGTCCCAAAACGTGAAGAATCAACCCAAGATTTCCAATTTTTTGTTGTCCCAAATCATATTCAAATTCCACAAATTGTAATTCCTAATTCCCAAATAGCTACAACAACTAGTCATTTATCAACTGTACATCAGAAAACCATGGCTCAGCCTGCCCTTGTAAATATGGAGCAGATAGTGGGTGCAATATATGCACCACTTGCTCTCCCTCAACCTTTGCATCCTCTTCCTCAAGGGGATTACCTGAAATATATTCCAAAATACACAGGGGAGGGAGAAGGAGTTTATGTTGAGGAAGATTTGATTTCTTTCTATAATTAGGATGATAACTAGAACATTGAACATGAATATTTTTGGTCAAGACTCTTTTTTCAAAGCTTGGATGGAGAAGCTCTTAAATGGTTTAGAAGTCTGCCACCAAACTCAATAAAAACAATAGACGAATTGGAGGAAGTATTTGTGAAACAATTGGGTGATAGGAAAAACTATGTGTACTACCTTACAGAGTTTGGAAATTTGAAGGAGAATACATATGAGTCATTGGCTAATTTTACAAAGAGATTTAATAAATTTTATCAAAAAATTCCTGAAGAAATTAATCCTCCTGAAACCACAACTATGATAACTTTTTCCAATGCTTTAGATTCTAAGTTTTCTTTATGGTTAAGGCCCAAGAAAGCACAAACATTGATGATATGCAAGAGGCTGCAATTGGAGTGCAATCTAATCTTATGGTTTCAAATAATTGAAAATGGAAGAGGAGAAAGCAACAAAGGACAAAAAGAAAATGAAAGAAGAAAAACCTTCTTCCTCCAAAACTCTTACATCAGAAGAAAAGATTAATCAAATGTCTAATTTGATCAAGGAACTTGCCTCTAAGAGGAAAAAATTGGAGTTAGAAAACAAACCAGCTACTAGAGTCAATCAAAATGAAGCCAATAGAAATAAGGCTCCCTTGAGAAGACCTTTTCAGCCTCAACAAATATTACTGCGCCCAAGGAAGAATGTTGATGATCAAAATGTTTAGCCTCCTTTGAATAATTTTACTGAAGAAGAGCAGCAAGAACTTGAGGAAGAAAATGAAGATATAAATATTGTAGGAGAAACAATTCAGTCAACTTGTTTGACTTTGAAAGAATATGAAGACCAATCAAGGATATATTTATTTTTAGATGATGAGAATGTTCAAACTCATGCACAAAATGACAAAAAACAGCAAGAATCTCAAAACAGAATCTATCCTCAGAGGTCCAAAGATCCTCTCCAGCAACCTCAACAAAAATCAAATTCTGACAAACAAGCTGCTAAACAAAAGGCCAAAGTTAGTGATGTCCCTCGACCTCATAATTCTGCCCCAACCATCAAAATTTCCGTAGAAAATAAAGAATTATCTCCTCTTTATTTCAGTTTCAAATCAGAATTGAATAAAGTTAAGAGTCATGTTCCACTTCTGAAATTATTGAAAAATACAACATACAAAGAGTCTTTTAAAATTCTGTTATAGGCACCTCTCGCTCCTGATTTAGTCAATCTTGAGGATGAACATCCTACTATTTATTTAGGCATCCATGTCCAAGATCAAAATGATGATAATTCACCACCTTTCTATCTCTCACTCAATATACATGACAAATTGATGCATAATTTTCTATTAGATTCTGGGGCTTCTCACAATCTAATGCCAAAGAAAGCGATGCAAGAATTAGGATTAGAAATCACCAAAAAATACCATGACCTATACACCTTTGATTCCAAAAAATTCACGTGTTTAGAGGTGATTAAAGACTTGGTTAACTCTCTTACCCAACTTCCTATGAAAAGCTCAGTGATGGACATCGTAGTTGCAGACATACCTTCTAGATTTGGGATGTTGCTTTCCAGATCTTGGTCTAAAAAATTGGGGGGCACCCTTCAACTGGATATGTCATATGCCACAATCCCAGTGTTTGGAGGAGAATTCAAGAGGTTGTATATTGAAACCTAAATGGCTTATATCATCAGTGATCAACATAATCCATCAAATCATCCTATATATGTTGAGGATAAGGAATTGGGGTCATGCATATTACACCTTGCTGCTGATGATAATAATGTCCAGCCTAAAATTAGTGAAAAACGACACTTCCAAGATACAAATGAGTAGCATTTAGAGGGAGGACAGATCTGGAAATTTTACTTTGATGGAGCCTCATCAAGATAAGGATCAGGATCTGGTGTAGTTATCATTTCTCCCACTCAGCAAATGGTAACAATATCATAAAAAATAAAATTTTCTACCACTAATAACACTGTTGAATATGAGGTGCTTGTTCTCGGTATGAGGGCAATGAAAGACTTGGGAGCTGAACAATTAGTTTCTTTTGGTGATTCAGAATTGGTGATAAGGTAGGTGAGAAACAACTATCAAGTTAAACATTCCAAAATGAATAATTATAGGAATTAAGTATGGAACTTAATTGAGCATTATTTTTCAACATTTAATATAAATTTTGTCCCTAGAGAGGAAAATCAAATGGCTGATTCACTAGCTACTGCTGCTAGTAATTTCAAAGTTCCTCTTGATGGCAAGGAAATATATGATGTTCAAATAAAATACAGACCTTCTATTCCTGATGACATCAAATACTAGCAATCATATGAGGATGACAAAGAAATTCAAAAAAATTTAGAGGGTGTTGAAGAATTTGCGGACATCCAAATTGATGTTGAGCAGGACATTGTTGAAAATCAAAACAAGAAGTCTTTCAAAAAGACCATGGCTGGGAAAGACATTATTGATCTGAAAACTAACTATATTCCTAAAGGCCTAGTTCCTTTAGAAATATTTTTTTGATAATAATGATGTCTTTTAAAAGCTTGAAAATAAAGTTGATAGAGAGAGTACAATTGATTGTAATATTGATACAAAAGATCAACCAAAATTAGTCAAAGTTTCTAAATTTCTTTCTCTAGAAACTAGAACAAAATATATCAAGCTACTGAAACAATATGCAGATATTTTTGCATGGTCCTACAGTGAGTTGAAGACCTATGATAGAGATATACCGGAGCATAAAATTCCCCTAAAGTCATAAGCAAATCCTATAACATAGAAGATAAGGCATATCAATCCCATGCTGCTCCCAATCATTGCAAAAGAAATCAAAATATTATGGGAAGAAAAAATAATTCGGCCTTTAATATTTTCTAATTGGGTAGCTAATATAGTCCCGATTCGAAAGAAGAATGATGAAATAAGAATTTGTGTTGATTTTCGCAATCTGAACCGGTGTTCATTGAAGGATAATTATTCATTACCCAAGATGTATTATATTTTGCAGAAAGTTGTAGGCTCCAAAAGATTGTCAATGATAGATGGATTTTCAGGCTATAATCAGATTTTAGTTGATAAACAAGATAGAGAAAAGACAACATTTACTACTACCTCGAGACATTCATGTACAACAAAATTTCATTTGGTCTAATGAATGCAGGCGCAACATTTTAGCGGGCAATGTATATTACCTTTGCAGGAGAAAAGACATATTTGTGGTCATTTACTTGGATGACATTGAATGAAAAGAATAGGAATAGAAGCCTACCTGGATTCCAACGCTATAATCCGAAGAAGAAGCGTCCCCGTTCTTCAGCCCCGGCAGATCACAATCCTTCCACGATCTCCGCGGATGAACACCTGCACATGGAAGAAACGAACAGATACAAGCATAGAAACTAGCATACGTAACTAAACATCGGTAAGAAAAGACATTACTCACATTAACATGATGGAAAACGGAGTGGAACCATAATCATAATCATCTATTAAGTAATAAGCGAAGAGAGATTACAACCAAGTTCTGACGTCGCAGCCTCCTTCGAACGGGTCTCCGGTCGTCCACGTCTCGCAAAGCTCGCCAAGGAAAGGGAAAACCTCTCTGGAGTCTCGTGACAATGGTGTCCTTACTTGAGTTGGCCTTAAGGGAAAGAGAGGATTCTTTGCAGCACAAAGGCTCTTGGGAATATGGAGATACAAAGCTTAGGCACTTCAAGACTAGCTTGCCATGGATTTGAGCAGGCTTTTATAGATGGGGAAGGAGGGAGTTGGGATCCCTATTATTATGGGATTGGCCCTATCAACAAGGAAGGTTCCATGGAAGGTGGCAAAACCACTTCCCTTCCATAGAACTCCCGCGGCCAAACCTCCCAACTCAAGATAGGCAATGGTTGTGAGTTTGTTTGAACTCAACTTCCGCCATCCATATTTAAAAAACAGTCCCTAAAATGGGTGGCGCGACTGCTGCTCTATGACAGAGCGCCAGGTGGCGCGACCTCTTTGCAGGATTTTCCTCATTGGCGCGAGTACTGAACTGCCTGCCCGCGCCAATGCTAAAAGGGATGTTTTTCATGATTTTAGCAAGGAGATGTCTCAAGGGAAAATAAAGCTCATGCTTAGAGGAATGCATTGATGATGTTTTCAAGGCATGACAACGTTCACAGGTCACAAAATGGGTCCTCCATTGTGCGGGACGGGGAATGGTAGAGACGGTGACAAATTACTGTGTAACAGATGCCCCCTAAAGTATGAGGCCCGAGAGAGAGAGGGGTGAAATGCTTTACGAGAACATGTTCAACTGAAGGCCCGCCGTCGAAAAACCTGCGCAGGAAGATACAACTGATATCTCAAGTACATGATGTATATGTGGTATGGACGCAGCCATCCGAAACAGAGTATGCTATAATCCGGATCTAGGACATGGGTGCAGCCATTCAGCTAAGATCAAACAAATAGACTCAGGTATGGTCGCAGCCATCCAATCAGTGAGTCATGTACATAATGATAATAACCCACAATCGCAGCCTGGATTACAACAGACACAATCCAGGGTCTTGCGCTCCATCTCGACCCAAACAAAGTACAAGTTCGAGCATGTGAATATGTGAGCTGAAGTCGAACATGCAAGAACATCGTCTGATTACCAGCCAATGATGAAAGCTGTTAACAGACGCGAGAGGAACCATCAATAATGACAATGGCCCTCAAGGTACTACAGGTACAATCTACGGCGTGCGAATAAATGAGTTGACGTCGAACACCCGCAGAATCACTCGATCGGAGGTCAATGATGTAAACCTTACGTCGAATGCGACGAACCTGCCATTGAGGCATGCAGGCTCCAAGGTACCATCAGGAGTCTCTAGGCCAACTCCCTGGATAATGAGTTGAAGTCGACAGGAAGTGACCTTGATCGAAGGTGGGCCATAATGATTCCCACATCATCGACACGAGACAGAGGAACATGATGTTTTTGTTGTGAATCAAGATCATATGAGAAACAGAGGAAGGTTGATATTTGCAGAGGCCAACTTCTCTTGAACACATGAACGGCACGACAATGGACTTGGCAGTATTTGACATCAGCGGATCAGAGGTCATGGTGACGAGGCAGTGAACAGATGAGAGGTCAAAAGAGATTACCCAAACCCATGAAGGCGAAGTGAAACAACGAGATGAGATGTCCCCAACCCGACACGAATGCAGACAAGTGCCATGTTCAAGAGC
Source organism: Pinus albicaulis (assembly GCA_034641835.2). Lineage (NCBI taxonomy): Eukaryota > Viridiplantae > Streptophyta > Pinopsida > Pinales > Pinaceae > Pinus > Pinus albicaulis. The sequence continues at coordinate 1,594,938,086 of CM076584.1, read as the reverse complement.
GACATACTGAAGCGACAACGGCAGTGGTTCATTTTACACCATTAAATTGATGCCTCTTTATTTTTACACAAGCTTGAAGAGGATACCATATGCTTGTCATATAAATCCGTCCTTCGGACGAATCCATCCTAGTACATTTAACGAGCCCTAGGAAGGAGAAACTCAAATAACGTCATGATTGACAATTTCCGATGTCATTTAGGTTTAACAAGTCTAACAAAGGAATAACTCGGCGTCTTTTCATGTTTAGAGAGTTTTAAAAGACAGCTGAAAAGTAAACTCCAGAGGTCCCTTTTCGTAAATAGTTCCTCAGACCCGAAAAGGTAGAAAACTATGTCTGAGAAAACCTCCTAGTCGCGATAGGCTAGGGTATTCCTTTTTCGTAAATAATCTATCCCAGCCCAAAAAGTTAAACGATATCTTTGGGTAGATGTCGATTAAATTGTCCATTTTAACGAGATCGAAAACGACAAGAGACTCTTGGCAATCTTTTCGTGTTTAGAGTGTGAAGAGCTGAAAGGTGACTCCTCCTGGAGGAACGAGTGGTATAAAGGGTAGCGACTGGTTCCGGTAATGGTGGAACTACTCTGAAAAAATAAAGGTCGAGAGGCTGGCTAACAAGACCACTCATCGCAGTGGTTCCTCGGGAACGGGTAAAACAACCAAGTGAAGGCATATGATCGGCCAAGCAGATAATGACAATGGAATGAGAGAACCAAGGCTCATCTGGAAAAATAGGCTGATAAGATGACAATCACAAGAGGAATGGTTTCATTTTTACACAAGCTTGAAATCAGGAAACTCTGCTTGAAGTTGGTTTCATTTTTACACAAGCTTGAAACAAATATAAACTATGCTTGAAACCGGTTTCATTTTTACAAAAGCTTGAAACGGAAACAAACTATGCTTGAAACAGTAAGCATGCCCCCAGCATGATGACTCAATTCGAGGTACATGCCCCCCAAGCTTCAGTCCATATGAAAAGTAGATGGAGTGAAGGTTCAAAACAAAAATTCAAATTGAACATGCCGTGTTTCATTATTTTGTGAGGTTGACACACTTAGAAGAACCATATAAACATTAACTTGTTTCATTATTTTGGGCAACCTAGTCAGAGAGTCCCATGCTCAAACATCTGGGCAGTTCAGACAATTAGCTTGACCAGGGAGGAAGCAGGTGCTCAGCAGAAACTTACATCAAAAAGAACCAGAAGGCGGTGCTTCCAAGAGTTCCACTTCTGATGGGAGGGAAACACCTTGGAAGTCAGGACCCAATGCCCCCAGCACATTATGCACAACGGCATCATCACTGGGCACAGGCACGGGGTAAGTAGCCACATAGTTGACCTGCGGTGGGGTAGATACAACAGGTGGATAAAAACCAGGAAGGGATGATGGTGGGCCAGCTGCCACATCAGGACCAAAGAATGAAAGCTGATCAATGGTCACAATCCTTCCTTCATGCGGAAAACAGACCACACGAAAGAGGGAGGAGACAAGTGCTCCCATGGCATAGGTGTAATCACGCCCCAAGAGCAGATTGAAATCCAAGGGGCTTGGAACAACCATCACATCCATATGGACGGTTTTACCTCCCAAAGTAACAGGTAACCTTGGAAGGATCCCTAACGGTTGACTCGTTCTTCTGTTAAATGCCAACAGATTCAGTAACAAGCGCAGCGACGGCGAGCAGAAAGCTTGCCGGGTAGTTGAAGACGAATACTAACCAAGGCACCAGTACATCAATGGTGCTTGGAGTGACTCCAGGACAGGCACATGCGCGGTCTCAGGCGGATAAGAAGGAAGGAGGTATCTTGTGAATCAATTCCAATCAAAGACGACCAAACTACTCGGAGGAAGTGCAGCAAATACGAAGGTCTTCCCACGATGTTACGGAAGGAGCATCCTCCATGACCTCCATCTCGAAGGTGGGAGGAGTAACCTCCGGGATCTCCATCACGGGAGGCAGAGGAGAACCTGAAAGTATAGGAGACGGAGAATCTTTCTCCAAGTCGAGAATGCGAAGAAACAAGAAGAACTGCAGGGGGTGTGAGGTACACTCTCCAGCAGAAGAACCAACTGCAAGCGGGCAGAGAGGGCCGTTCATAGATCCCTCGACCCGATGGTTGGTCAGGGACGGATTCGTGAATTTGAATTTCTGGGGGAGTGGGATCGACCAAGGATGACTCTTGACCAATCATAGGATAAGCTGGCGGAGGATTCAAAGAAAGCCGATTATAACCGGGTGGAAGGCGAGGTGTAGAACCGGCTGGGTTGTCCAAGACTTGCTTGGCTTCATCCATATAAGGACAAAGGTGAATGGCATGGTGCCCTTCACACAACTTACAAGGATTGGTGATCTTACCCTGCTTCTTAGAGTTCTTATCAACGGCAGCTGAAAACGTGCCCCCAACTTGACTCCCGGAAGCCAAAGGCAACGGTGGGCGGCCGTTGGACCATACTTCGAGCACCTTGGGAATGCCAGGATAATCCTGAAAAAGATGATCTCCAGAGTACAACGAGGGCAAGGAACAGCTTTCCGTGGAGGGTTGGAGTTTTATCAGAGGAGGTGCATTAGAGACGGCTGAAGTGCAAGCTTAGCCTTTCTCTTATCGAGACTTCTTCTTCATCTTCTTCTTAGCCACTGGTTACTGAATCCAGACTTTCACCAGGTGAAGTAGAAGATGAGGACGCAGAAACAGGCGAAGAAGGGGAGAGGTCCACCTTGGAATCAACATGATGTTGTTCAGGCGGAGGAACTGATTGAACAGTAGCCGGGACATTCGGGACCACAGAGGTTGAAAACAACCAAACGAGCAACCCAACAGTTAACCCAGGAAGGGACAACGTTGCCATATAAGGAGCACCAACATTTCCAAAAGGAGGAAAAGGACCAGGATTCCCTTCGGAGGGGATTCCTTGGTTGGTGAACTCCGGAAAAGTTTCCATTAGAAACAACTTTAGAACAACACCCTAAGGAAACTAACTTTAACCAGGAATATTTCATGGGCAGTTAATTTTTAAAAAACTGAAACAAAACTCTACCGTTTCATCTTTTAAGAGTCGAGAAACAAGCAAAAGGTGACTATCCTTTGGATTAGGAAACAAGCGTGAAGGACAAGCGCTTGATGACCTTTTCAAATTTAAAAAGTCAGAAAGATCGAAATGACTACTCGGGAATACTAGGCATAAAGGGTGTACCAAATATCCGTGAACTGCAATATACACCTTGGTTTCAATAATGAAACAGAAATCGACCAAGGACTTTCCGTACGTGCAGGTAGTCTCCCCGAATGCTGTGTTCGGTGTATCACGGGTATAAGGCGGCAGACTCGACTTCCTACGGATAAAGGATAGCAACCTATTGGGGTCTCCCTTTATATACGCGACGGTACGGGGAGCACAAGTCCGTACTAGCGCTGTCTAAAGCCAACAGGTGAACGACAGCTGCTAGGTTTAACGACGCCGGAACACGTCTCTAGCCTAGACCTTCTAAAAATGTTTCGTTAAGTTTCAATGTTGCCTTAGGTTAATTGAATAAATTTTACAGTAAATCTTCAATTAAGTTTCAATTTCCAGGCCCTATCGTGTGTAGTGTCTCGAAAGACTCCTAAATGCAAGCTATATGTCACAGTGCAACATTTCGTTCGATGAAAACTAGTTAGATAAGAGTTGAGATCTTTTATACAAACGAAACGAACGGAGTACAAACAACAATGTCTCTAATGCAACTAATGCAACTGAAAACTTTTCATTCAAAACACTAATCACTAGCGATATGGAAAAGATCACAATTGCACTAATTAACAAAAGCAAAAGAGATTTTTATTTTTATTTTCAATGTTTAATAGCTAATGTGCACTGAAAACAAAAGGAACAATTTGAGAAATGATATCCAAGAGAGCGAAACAAACAACATTCACTCAACAATGCAAGCAATCAGATCCCCAAATCGACCAAAGTCTCTCAAAGCAAAGAAAAGACTCAAAAGCTTCCAATGGACCGCGTGATCTAGGTCCAAAGCAAGGGCAAACGAATTTCGAATGAAGGAATGAACAATCACCCAAAAAACGTAACAAAACAATCAGCAACTACTAAGAGGATGTGGAGAATTAACCAGCAAGTTGACAGGACAATCAAGACACCGAAACTCCCAAGGAGGGCTCGATACACTAAGCCACTAGATGCCGAGGGCTCAAAACGTGAAATCGGTAGATAGAAGCAAAAAACCAAAGGACAGAGGTGAATTCCAGCCAAACAAGACTCCAACACACTCAGGCAGTCGGGAAATCAAGAAGAAAAGCACTGATCAAATCCAGAGAGCCAAAAAATGAAGAAACTCAAAAAACTCACAGGGGTGGCGTGACTGTGAGTGTGAAAATGGCGCCAGAAGTCAATTGGCGCGGGCTAGACAAAGGCAACGTGCGCCAATTGGCGCGACTGTCGGGTTAAAAACCGCGCCAGTAGAGTTTCTCAGCAAAAATTTAAAAACAAGCTACTCCAGAAGCAGACCAATGCAAGCTAAGCAAACCAAGAAGCTAAAATAATGAAAGA